>PVKM010019259.1:0-24354 GCA_004027735.1 Carollia perspicillata | reverse complement strand
GTGTGATGGGATGTTAAAGGTGAAAGATTTGGCTGAACTGAGAGAATGGTGAAGGGATTCTGAGATTTCCGGAACCACATGCCTCACGCATCTATTAGGAAATTCAAGAACTTGCAGATGTTTTGTAACCATCACAATGAGGGACAGGGTAAAGTTCACAGGCATACAGACCTGAGCAACCTCCACAGAATAGGTGGGTAGCAGGTGCCTCACTACACACACACCTGCCCAGGCAGCACGGAAGGAAATGCGCATCAGAGGCCCAGGGGACATCCAGCCCTTGTGTTCCTACGGGGGTGTTCTCACCTCACCCCTACCTCTGGCCCTGCAACAGGCCGTTCGGGAAATTATGAAGCTTTAGTTCAAGAATTTTGAGAAAAAGAAGTGAACTTACAACCTGGAGATCTGGGTTCAAGTGTCACACTTGCCACTAGCTTTCTATATCACCCTGGACAAGTCATGGCACCTCTCAGGATATCAGGCCCCTTTCCTGTGAATGATGGAATGGGAAGAGGCCTCGAAGGTCTCCTGCAACTCGAACATCCCATAACTATTTTGCGGATCACGTCCCATCCACTTCTCAGGAACCCCTCCATCCCTTTCACTCTGCTGCTCCATGCTCCCTCCTCCGACCAGCCTTCTTTCTTTCACTGAGCTCCACGGTATAGTGGGATGATCTCTGGCACTAGACAAAGCTGGGCTCAAAACCAACCTTCAGCCCACTCACTAGCTGGGCGATCCTGAGCAAACCTTTGTTTTCTCGTATGTGCAATAAAGATATTAGAGCCCGGCAGGGCCACTGGGAGGGATAAATTAAACAATTTAAAAATGGGACAGAGTGACTCTCTCTTAGTAGGGCTTACAAGTGGAAATATCATCACCACCCCCCACCAGCAGCCCCTACATTGTTGCGCATAGACAATAGTTTGTGCCTGGCATAAATTATTAACCTTAATAAAGAGGTGTTGAAATAATTATTAGCGTTCACTTTTGCTAAGCTTTCTGCAATTTTGAAACATGTGTGTATAAAACAAGCATTTATTAAATACCTGGTAAGTATTGGGAGTACAAAATGAATAAAAATTAAATTACCCCATAGCCTAAGGGTACTCATAATCTCACTTTTTTATGTCTAATTTCTTATAAGAGTCAGAGTACAATGTTTTTTTATATCTTATTTCCTGTAAGAGTGCAAGCTCCCATCCAATAAACATTGATAAACACCTTCTGTGCATTACACTGTGCTAGAACATGCAGAGGGAAGGGGGAAAAAAAAGATTACGAAGGCAGACTTACCCTCAAGGAGCTTGGAATCTAGCAGGAAAATGAATGCAATGTTTACAATGTGAGGCAGAAGGTGTGACACCTGCTCTGCGCGTTCCAGAAATAAGGTTCTATGTGAGCCAAAAGTAAAGAGGTTACTTGGGGCAGGGTTCACCTTAAACTTTGTGAGATGGAAAACTTCATGGAGGAGGTACCCCTTAGGAAGACCTTGAAGGACAAAGCAAACCTTAGTGGATAGAACAAGGAGTAACAGGCATCTCAGGAAAAGGGCAGAAAACAGGTAAAAGTAGAGAAATGTGACACATTTCTTATTTAAGGAAGAACTAGCAGTGAAGGTTCACAGTCACGGAAACACAACCTACAGACAAGGAGGGGAGAAAACTCACAGGGTTAGTTGTAGCTCTTTCCTCTGTGTTCTCTCAAAGTGCCTAGCACCGAGCTCTGCAAACTGCACACACTCAGAAAACGGGGTTTGAACAATAACTGAGAGCAGAAGAAGGGACTTGTGCTTTAGAAAATAAATCTCCTTTCGGCTTGCCTGTCTTATTGCTTTATTGTAAGGATTAATAGTTGGTCTGATGGCCATAAAGGTAAATTACACTTCAGAAAACACGTAGAGCAAAAGGGTCCCTCATCGCAGCACGCCGAGGGAGAGTAAAACTGGAGATGGGGTGTCGCTTCATCAGAGCGAAAAGCTACGCAGAGCGTTTCAGGATGAACAAGATAAATGGAATGTTGTTTGATTTTGTATCTCATCCATTTCAATTCTGAAAATTATCTGAGACAGTTCCATTAATACAGATGCTTTGTATATAGGCCATATCTTATTTTAAAAACAACGATCTTAAAAATGTATTTTCAAATAATGGAGAAAAGATAAGCAGTTGCAGGTGGTTTTCCCCTTTTGGTCATGCATGATGAAGGACTGCAGAGCAGTGTAGCTTCACCGGGGAACCCGAGGCTCGCGGCCAGAGGCAAAGGCTGGCCCTGTTTTGCTTTCTCAGAGAAAATATGTTGCTGTTCAGTCAAGCAAAGTAATCAATTATTCTGCATTATGAAATCCTCATTTTATAACTATTGACATTTCAGACCGTTGTGCCCCATGTCAATAGCGGTCTGGATGCTCACATCTAAGCCCCAGCCGATGACATGGGATTCACGGGGCTGGCAGCACCTGACCAGAAGCCCGTCCTCAGTTCTGGGAAGCACACGTACTGCTTTTGTCCAGGCCTGCACCGGGGAAATACGCTGTGGATAGGGAAATGAGAGTAGACTTGGGTATTTTTTTTCTGTTTTAATAAAAAAATGTTTAAATTCGTCTAAATAGGTGAGACTCACATTTTTCAAAAAAGAATCAATACCTTTCTCTTGAATTGAAAACAATTCCTACATTTCGTAAGATGAAAGTAGATTAAATTAGGCATTCCACTCAGTGACTCCAAAATTCACATTAGATTTTTGAGTACCCAGTTAAACCTTGTGTCCCCAAAGATAATTCTCCAAAATCAACATGGTATCTCGATAATTATACATCACTGCTGCTGTGGCTGGTTTTACCTCTCCTATTGTTGAACAATTACTTGGGTTGGGGTGGCAGGCACTAATTTTATGGTCTTTGTGCCATTTAATTCACCTCAAACTCCCTTTTTTCAGATGAGGACACTAAGGCACAGAGATATTAACTACCTTGCCCAAGAACACAAGGCTAGTCAGTGGGGAAACCATAACCTCAGCCTATGTCAGCTGATTCCAGGATGTGCGCCCTTAACCATGATGCTACCATTGTCAAAATTTTAGTAGTTTTTCCTTACACTGAGCATTACTCAGTCGTTTGAAAATGACACAGCTGACTTCTTCAGGAATCAAAAATTATTACTCTAGTCAATTTTAGGCATGTGTGCAAGAAATTCTTTTATCACTTGCTCCTGTAATTGAGTAGGGTTAGCATGTGTTATTATGAATTATTGCACAATTCAGTAAATTATTTAATTACTTACTAATGAAGAAACATACTGTACACAGTTGTAATTATCCTTTTTGAAAACAATGTTGCCACTTGTACATTTAGGAGACACTTGCTACACATTCAATTAACCCTTCAGGGGAATTCTTTACTATTTTGGAATTAATTTTACAATGCTAAATATTGGTGATGGAATGTTAGAGAGGACTGCAAGGAGACTAAGTCCTATAAAAGCCAACACTGCATTTCTAAGAGACTCTAAGTAAAATAACATATCGGTTAAAAACACAGAAAAATAATAATTTCATAATCCATGATATTATATACTCTACTATAAAAAAGTAGAGTAAATAGAGCTATTTACTGCTCTTACTTTTAAAAATTGTATACCTGCTGCTGTTTTGGTAAAGTTTTTGCACCATGTCATATAATATAGTATTTCGTTCACCTATTTTAATCTTCCAACAAATGGCTTTGATAGTATAATAATCCTAAGCACAGCTATTTAATTTTCAATGCACTTTTAAAAAATTAGTTATCTAGAGTTACTGACTATAGTCAAGCATGGCCTTGTCACTTGCATAAAGCCGTAGTATGTATACAGCCTTGAGATGTTTTGACAACACATCTTAAGTAAAATATACATAAAGTAACTTTAAAAACATTATAGCACAAATGACAATGACTTATTTGTTTAAGTGCAGGTATTATTGAGAAACTGTTGATATTCATTACTGAATTTGTTATAAAGTCTTAAGTACAATAAGAGTCTCAGATAATCCAACTTGCTTATTGCTCCAAAGGCTAGGTACTTATTGTACAGCGAAACTGATTTTGAGAAACTAGAATGTAATGGTGATCTGACTTACAATAAGGATATATAACAGAGGTAACGTGGCAAAGACATTATAAAGAAGCAAGAATAAAAAAGAGAAATATTAGAATCCTTAGACACTAAGCGAAGTCATGTAGATCTTCCTGCCTAAAAAGACTTCAGTGGATAAACTGACCATATCTGACAGCTGCCTATCATTAAATAATCATATATCAGCAAGATAAGTAATAGTATCTTATTTTTATTTTGTTTTCTCTCATCCCAAGGTCAAAATGCCATTTAACTGGGTAAGTCAAATCAAAGTTTTGTCCTCTTATGAATAATGCATATATTGGCATTAAAGTGTAGTTTGCAGATTTCACCACTTGTCAAAAACAGTACGAAACCATTTCCTGGAAACCGGTAAGAACCATGTTACATTTAAGCATTACAAAACAAGAGAAAAGAAAACATATTTTGTATGTTCCTAGTGTCCACTGTCCTCGGGTGCAGTATAAATGACTACATAGTGTTTATCAACTAGAACTGGAGGAAAGCAGAGGAAGCATTCTCTGTTTTAATGGTATTTACTGATGTTACTGTGGCAAACTGGAACTTTTTTTTTGTATTTTGATTTATTTTTCAGCTCTGTTTTCACCTGCTATTAAAATATAATTTACATAACACTCACTCTTTTTATGTACAGTTCTTCAGGTTTTGACAAAGGTTCTTAGTTGCATAACAAGCAACGCAACCAAGATGTGGAACAGTTCCATCTCCCGCTCCTCCCGAATTCCTCCGTAGCCAACTTACTCCCCTTGCCCAAACCCTGGCAACCACAGATCTTCTTTCTATCCCTGTAGTTTGCCTTTAAAAATATCGTTTAAGTAGAATAATATGGTATGTAGCCCTTGACTCTGGTTTCTTTCACTTAGCAAATGCATTTCACATACATTCCATATTGTTGAGCATATCAACAATTTGTTACTTCCTATTGTTAAGTAGCAGTCCATTCCACAATTTAGTCATTCCTCGGTTAGAGGACATTTAGGTCATTTCCACTTTTTTTCGCAATCACAATAAAGCTGCTATGAAAATTCATGTATTGCTTGTTATATGAATGTACGTTTTTACTTTACTTGGATAGATATCTATGAATGGGATATCTAGGTGATATGGGATATAGATGTTTAATTATAAGAAATGTCAAATGGTTTTCCAGGGTGGCTGTGCCATTTAGCCTTCCTATTAGCAATATAGGTGAGTCCAGTCGCTATATATCCTCACCAGCAATTGGTGTTGTCCGATATCTATCTATCTATTGTCAATTCTTGTTATTCAAGGTAGATGTGTTCTATAAAGTCATTGGGATCCCTGAATTAATGAATACTGTATCATTGCCCCTAACGTTAGGCACTAAGATGCTGTGCTCGTAATATTTTTGTCAGCCAGTCAATACACAGCCTTGTTTTTTGTGTGTATGGTGTTATATACTCAGGGAGCCCAAACAGTCAAGAGAATTTTTAACTTTAGAAGTGGATGTTTTATCGCTCTGTCCCTCGAGCCATACTCTCTAGAACCAAAAGTTACATACACTACTATACATATACTATAAATATGTCTTCATGAGAAAGGATGATATATCTATTCCAATTCAAAATGTTTTCTGAATATTTTTAAGTGATTCTTCAATCACATAATTAGAGTTTGTACTCTCCTCAAACAAGATTTTTTTCTTTCAAACACTCCTGAAAAAAATAAAAAAATAAATTTAATTAATAGGCATATTATGATTTTGTATGTTTTCTTACTAAGATCTATTATGTTCCTGAAGATTTCAAGGCAATAAAAATCAACAATTTCTATGAAATTATCCTGATCCTGTGCATGATTACGGCCAACAAGGTCATCTGAGAGCTAAAATATGGGGGGAGAGGAGCTCCATAAATAAAAGAAGTTACAATAAACCCATAATAGTTTCATCACTTAAAATTTAAACATATGATTGATTGCCTTGCAAAATTATGATGATCAGATAGGATTAAGTGACACTTTAAGATTATTGGTCTTTATAAATGCAAATCATGATGATTCACCGACAGAGCAAGATCAAGGTGGGGAGGGAGTGATGCTAACTTTGTGTATTTGATTACAAAGCAGAACAGATAGGTAAAACCTTGGAATTGATCATTATTATTTTATATGAAACTTCCATTGTTTCCTAACTTACACTTTCATTAACTTTTCTTGAGATGGCATTTTTAAACACACGAATTCTTATGTGCACCCAACAACAGGTCTACATTAAACCTGGGGTTTAAAGCGTCGTTTGCGAGAGGCACCCTCCAAGTGTTTCCCACAGAGGCACGTCACTTCCGCTCATTTCCAGGCTGTTTTCGATGATCTTGGACAGGGCTGCGGAATGACTTGTCAGGGAACAGGAAAACATTATGACACTGCTTCTCCTGGTTTCTTCCTAGAACATGAACTAGGTGGGATCATTCTAAGAGAAGCAAGGCTAGCTTAAGGACTTAAACTTCAAGTGGAAGCTTTCAGTTTTAACTCGGGGAATGCTTCGAACATATGGCAGCTGGGCGGTGACTCACAGCAACCTTGAAATTCTGGCCCAAACGTCTGTTTCCTGAGATTGTGTCTGATAAGCCTGTGTCTTCCTGGTGGGGCCCAGCGGGCGTTCAATAAACGCTATTGTTGGGATGAATGAATGAATCAAAGGGCTTCTCATTATGAGCTACAAATTCCTCCATCAACAAAATAATCCCATAGGAAAGCTGCAATGTACTCAGAACTCATATCTACCAGGAGTTCTATTTTCAGCTACCTTACACATTTTTTAAATCATTTATGTTTAACTTGGTCTTTCTTAATTTCTTTAAAACCAAGGTGTGAAAAGCACAGAATAATTTTGGGGAACATGGAAGACACGTATAGTTCTTAGTTTCATTTGTATGTACCTTGTACATGATAATTATTTTTAAAAAATCTTTTTTTTATCCTCAGCTAAGGACATTTCCCGTCTCCCCCCACATTGCTTTCAGAGAGAAAGGAAGGGAGAGAAGAGAGAAACATTGATTGGTTGCCTCCTGTAGGTGCCCGGACTGGGGATGGACCCTGTCACCTAGGTATGTACCCTGACCAGGAATCGAACCCACAACCTTTCAGTTACAGGATGATGCCCCAACCAACCGAGCCACTCTAGCCACGGTCATCATTGTTTTTAAATCTCTGTTAATCATCAGATATTTTCTGAGAACAGACTGTGGGTGAGGCACTATATGAGATACTCCAAAGAGGAACTGTAAAAAGTCCTGACCCTGCTTACGCAGCAAAAATTGTCATTAAGACTTAGTAGAAGGTGTGTGGGTTCCAGTATATTCACCAGGTGAGGCAATGATTAATGAAATAATACTAAATTAGAACTGCTATCAAAGAAGTATAAATAATTGCCACAAAACTTTTCATAATTATAGATCTCTCATTTAAAAGCTTTATGAAGTGGAACATGGAAAAAAACAGAAAGAAAGAAAGGAAGGAGGGAAGAGTGAAAGAAAGGAAAACAGAAGTAGAGAAAGATCCACAAAGACACGACTGAAATTCTAAGAACTTAGTTCACATCTGTGCTTTAAAAAAAAAATCCCTCTGGCATTCACTCAGTAACTATTTACTCTTATGTAAGATACAATTTTGACAACCTTGAGATCTGATTTTCCAGTATACGCTATATATAAAAAACACAGCAGAAAGGAGTCGAGAGTTCTGCTCAAAGGAGCAAGGGAAAACAGTAAATATTGAAGGAAAAGATAAAACGTTTTTAAAAGTTAGACAGGAGAGCTCGAGAAGTGTGGCAGCAGGGGCCGTTTAGCACAGGGGCGAACAGCCAGGCACACCTGCAGAGATGCTGAGGGCGACCTGTATGACTGCGCACACCACAGCCATTAATGTTTACAATGAGTTTGAAACATTGGGAATGGATTAACCCACGAACTCTAAGAAGAAAGGGACTTACACAATGTACTTGGAAAGCCTCCCTCTCCCCCTTATACAGAGAAGTGGTTTAGGCACTCAGAGGCATGCACACCAGAAAATCGGCTTACATAGGATATCTCATTTTCTCAGAGTACCTGTGAATGGGTGTATAAATCAGGACATACGCATCTGAAGCGATAACCCAAACTAGTGAAGATCTTTAGTCCAGTAAGCAATGCTCTGAGGCCTGTGGAAAACTAAGGGGCTTTCCACAGTAGGAGTACCTGCTTTATACACTGGGGTTTCAATCCCAATATTAACTAAATAGCCATAGAACAAAAACTCCTCCAATACACCTGTCTTTTTAAAGCTACTGCTTCAATGATGAGTGCTCAGGACCGAGGTTTAAATACAAACCATTATATTAAGACACTTGCTGTGTATACAACAGAAATTGCTATTTATATAATAATGCTTCATGTGCTGCAATTCTGGAGAAGGAAACATTAGCCATGAAAGTAAGTTTAATAAGAAAAAAAAAAAGAAGAAGAACATAGGTGCATCTTGGCTCCGTTCTCAGTGCAAGTGAAGTGATTGGTTTTTGAAAGTATGCCTTATACACGTGCACACATGATACCGACGCCTTCTTCATGGCTGTAACAATTCTTTTTCAAAACTGCTAACCTGTTTCCAGGGCAGCTGCAAAACATCCGTGAACACTAGTTAATTTATTGCAGTCATGGAAACTGCTGCCTCTACACCTGCCAGGCTGATCCACACTGTGCAGATGCCACCACGCAGGAGCCGAGCTCCCGGGATGGGTTCCCTCTGCTCCAGGCTAGAGGGAGGAAAGGGTGGGGGGACAGCAGTGGCTGTCCATGTCCTGGGCCACACTCTCAGATGTCTCTTGCTTTCACTCCACATACGGTTTGGGCTCCAGAATAGTGTTTTTTGTATTAAAATCACATGGTCACCTCTAAATTGCTATTACATTTATCATTATCTTCTTCATTACTATGACATTGTTGTTGTTATTGCTAAGGTGAGTGCTGTTTGAGGGTCACAAATTGGCACAAGACAACAGGTAGGCAGGGATCCGTACCGCCACTCACAGATGGGGTAAAGGAAGCTCAGAGAGGTTGGCCAGCTTAGCCGGCATCACACAGCTAATGGTAGAGCTGCACCATCAGCCGGGCTTCTGACTCTCAGTCTAGGGCTGGAAAAATGTTGCCATGTGCTAGATATTACCAACTGATTTCCCGTTCTTTAAGAATTTATATTCTGAGGAATTGGCAAGTATAAGGAGAGTTTTCCATAGGATGGTTTTTGAAAGTTAAACATGAGGCTGTCTGACAACTTGTTCAGAAGATTTTAGTCACTAATTGTGTCTTCCTTTCGGTTCATACATGTTTAGGTTATCTCTTCGTTCCTGCCCAAACTGATAATTTACATGGTTCTTCAAAAATATGCCACCAATAAATTGCCAATTAATTGTTCATTAATTGGACCTCATATCAAGCTACACAAAACTAGCACGTATGATGCAAAGCAAAAACCAAGTCCTGTTGTCTGAGAGTGGTTTCACAGTTTCTAGTCTCTTTGGTGTGATGATGCAGTGGTTTTAAGGGCCTGGTTTCCATCGTGACACCAGCCTCAGCAGTTAAGGATATACCTTGAAGTTACGTCTCCTCTTTTTTATGGCTTGCTTTTTCATGAACTTATTTTGAAAATAAATTTTAATATTGTACCCATTTACAGGGGGGTGGTCCAGGCAGGCTGTACCACACGTTTTCCAACAGCATAAGGGAGTGGTCCCTGTGAGTCATTCAACCTCCTTCCATGTATAAGGGATATTCATTTGGCGTCTCTGTCCCTCAGAACCTTGCTGTCACCACCCTTTGCATGGTGTAAAATACTGAATTAGTTTAGACAAAGAATCATTAAAAGGTTGAATTACCTTTAAAAACTTACGTTATTTGGTACTAGGGCCCTTGAAATAAGACACAAAATATTTATTTGGGCCAAATAACCTGCAATAATTATGGGGAGGATTTTACAGGGCACGCAAAAGTGGTCGCCTTAGGGAGTGCATGACATATCAAATCTCCGGTTGAGATCCTGACGGACCCAGGAACACAATCCTCAAGGTCTTGTTCCTAGTCAGTGTTCTGACCGCTTGGTCACGCTGTCGGAAGAGACAATAAATACATATCTGTGGACGGTCCGTTAGATGGAAATGAGGTAGCCTACCTTTCTTTATTGGCAATGCTCCGAGATGAAGCCATCTATAAAAATACCTGCCATGACAGAAACCGCTGCATCGCAACTGGAAGTGCGAACACACAGAAGAGGCTGATAAAAATGAAATCACGATACACTAATCCTATCCCATCACCAAAGTGGTTGCCCAAAGAGGGGCCTCCACAGTTGTGTGATGAAAGGTACGAACCACGGACTACCCACTGGGGCGGCCGGGCCAGAGAAGGGAGGGAATGGCCTTTTCTTCATGGGCTGAATGGCCGGACTCTCTCGAATGAATAGATAACGCCATTACAGAACAGACGGTGGACATGAAAGTGGAAGCCCACGAAAACAGAAGAACGGAGGAAAACCATCAAAGGGGTGGGAAATAACAAAAGTCCAGGGACGGATGTGATCAGCACCCAAATACTAAAACTGCAGGGCGAGAGAGCTGTTTGAAGCTGCTAAAGGGATTTCATATCATCTGGAATGAACAGCGTTTGCCATCAAATAGAACAGAGGGCCACTAAGAGACCTTAAGGAAGAACAACCTAATGGGATGTGAGCCCTACAAAGAGCTCACCTGGCAAGGTCCCTTTGAAGATCTCAATCATTCTACAGTGCTGCTTAACACACACACGGGCACACACGCACGTGCGTGAGCGTGCACACACACGGTCCAGAATCAGTAGGAAATTTTGATGGGAGCTGCTCATGAAAACTCTTAAATAATGCAAGGCAATAAAAAGCCATCCGCTCTTCCACTCTGAGGACCAGGAGCAAAGAACAGACGCAGGCTTTATCAAAGCAGCCTCTAATCTTTCTAGCACATCTGCAATGTCCATCTCACCAGGGGCGACCTTCTGAGTGACCTTTGGGAGAGCTGTGCTCTTTGGTTTTGTCTGGGCTGCAGTTTAATTCAGCGGGAACCAGGCCGTGGCTGGAAACCACAGCACAAAGAAAATCACGGTAAGGAGGTGAAAAATGTGGGGCTGGTCGACAATAAGTGAGATGAAATAACTGTCTGGTAGTTTTTTTTTATGAGACCAGCAGAATAAAAAAAATATGATGGGTTATCACTTTGAAGGCTCATTTCTCATTGCTACAACTAAGTAGGCAATGACAGGAGCAGCGCGACTGAGCAACAGCGCCCAGGTCAGAGAGAAAGAGACAACTAAGGGATTGGAGAGGCCCTTCAAGACTGTGTCCAATCCAGGGCAGTCACCCGAAGAAAGCCTTTCAATTTCACTCAAGTCCAATGAGAATAAATAGCATTAGGAAGGTAAAATATATAGACTTTTAAAAATTATTCTGTTTTCATGCAGATAATTGTCCATCATACCTTCAGTTTGAGAGAGTTTGGGTTCGTGTAAGGCATAAAAAATCATCAAATGATCAAAAGTCATGTATGTATTTGAAGCAAGGTTAAAATGTTGTGTCATCTAAATTTTATGGGCCAGTGGTCTTTCTCCTGCTAATCTTTAAGATAATTTTGGACAAAAGGGAGGAGGGAGGAGGTATTTCTTAGTAGGGTCAAGTCCAAAAGAGTTTGCATACGGAGGGAAAGAAAATTTCTCTTCCTAGTTGACTATATTCATCCTGCCGGGCTGGGTATTATTACACGGGCAGTGAGGAATGGAAAATTCTGTACTCTTGAATGGGTTCAGTCTCTTAGACTCCAAAGATCTCCAAGAGAGGTTTCCTGAGAGGAGTGGCTGGAGCCTTGTGCTGATTCCTTTGGCCTCCCATTTTGGGTGTTCATTCCATCCCCCGCTCCCAGCCTCCCCACAGGTGGCCAGCACTGAGTCAGCATGAGAACGGGGCACGCGTGGAAGGAGGAAGGTGTTCAGTCCACCACAGTGCTCGCCCTCTCAGACAGAACCTTCCGTGTTTGCATGCTCCTGGATTCCTATCCAAATGAAAATATGTATCTATTTTTCATTATCCCATCCCACATGCTACGCTCCTTGTCTTGGTAGAAAACAAAACCACCATCGGGCTCCAACTCAAACAATCTTAAGTTTGGCAAAAAAAAAAAAGGAAGGATGGAGTCTTCTTTGCATGAAGAGTCTATCATAATCTGTGCACCTAGTAGGTGCTCAAGAAATACCAGCCAGGCGGTAGGGCTGGTTTCCCCTGCCAGCTGGCCAGAGACACAAACTGCTTTTGGGAACCTGATGAAGAGACCCGCCTTTCTGGCAGAGCCATCCTCACTCTTTCATCACTGCACTCAAAGATATTACTGATGTTGGTCCTCTGGTTTTGCTGCTTTTTTCCTCTGACTGGACTAACTGAGTCTACTCTGCTCACTAGCTGCCACTTCAGAATCCTGTCACGCAGCGGAAGGCCAAAGGACATTTTCCCCTAAGTCCTTTTAACTTCCTGGCATTCCGTTTTTCAACCCCACATTAAAGGTGCTGATGTTTCATCCTAGTCTACCAGCCAATGGGCGGCCTCAAGTTAGACTAGGCAGGACTTCTATCAGCTCTTTCCCTGTTGGGCACAGGGAGAAGGAACCCAGAAAAATGTTTCCTCAAGCTCAAGCTCATTTTGTAATTTTCCTTTGGATGCTATCACTGAAGTTTTGAGATCGTTTATTCATGAACAGGCGCATTTGAAACTAACATACAACAGATGTCAAGTGAGGGCCACGGTTGGCCGGCAAGACCTTTTTCTTGCAAGTTCTCAAAAATATTTTTTTCTTTTTTCTTGCCTTTTTTCCCTCTCTGCTCTCGCCCAACGCCCAATCGTCTTATAATCCATTAAAGCTGGTATACTAATTCTGTTTCTTTTTCAAGACAAGATGTGCCAAGTTGAAAAACAAAAATGAACCTCCCCTAATTTTGGCATGTTTCTCCAAGCCTCAACTAACCCCAGGCAGAAACTGGTGGATGTGCGCCCAGTGGAAGCCTGAGGTTTGAGCTATGATTTTTTTTACCTGCTTTAGCGAACGATCCCTTGGTATGTTCTTGACTTCTCATCCTTGGTCTATGGCTGGCCCAGGCACTGGCAAACCCAGCAGACTGGCATTCTCTGCAGTCTGGCAGAGCAGGCCGCTCGTCCTGAGAAGCCCAGAGATTCGAGACGCCTCTGCTCCCAGAAGGATCTCTCTCTCTGCCTCTCTGATTTACCCTGTTCCCGGTGGTAAAGTTTTTTCTGCAAATATGAAATTGGTTTATATTTTAAGGGCTTTGGAATGACTAATTTTGACTAAGTTAAACAGGGCAGAGTAGTGACTCCCGAGTGACTCGATCTGTGATTCTTGGGAAGAGTTTAATGGACACATTTTATTTTTGTTCAGGGTGACCTCACTGATCATTGTGCAAAAAGCCCTTTCTTTATTTTTTTTAAACAAAGTAATCACAATTTTCTAGGCATTTCCTAGGGAAGAACACTCTAATTATGTTTTACTTATCCGTAAGGCCACTGTTCAGGAATTATTATTATTTTTTATAAAATCTATTTAAAATTAAAAGTGTAGGTGAAGGTGATTATATCTTTCCAAAGTCAGTAAAACAAATGTGTTGCATAAGTCATTTCAATTCAATTAAGAGAAACAGGTCAGATGCTAAAATATTAGTGAAATCAATTATGCGTAATAGGTCTCCTGTTAACATGTATAACTACAACCGCCTCTCATAATTCTTGAATAAATTTACATTTGCTTCATATTCTCTGTGTGTCTGTAATATACGTGAGTGTCACTGACCGTAAAAGCTTCTCCCTTTCCTTTTCTTTGTTATATTTGCTCTGGTGTGCCTTGGAAATCACACGGACTAACTCTTGTTCAGTGAAGTGTTTCCTTAGCTGAGGGAGAGACAGGTGGCAAGTTGAAAAGAGCTTGGCAGGCAGGTGGGTCCAACTTCGAAAACTTTCCCGTCACGTGTCAGCTGGGCAGGGAGGGTCATGGTTCGAGCCTTGGTTCCCTCCTCTGTAAATGAGGGTAGCAGTGTTTTCCCCACCGGGTGGTCGTGTGACTGAAATCCAACGATTTACTACAGCAAGCCTACCAGGGTGCCCGGCGCAAGGTGTCCAATGAATGTTTCTTTCTGATCTCCTTTGAAAACCCTAAAAACCACTAATGTGTAGGAGAGGATAATGATCGTAACGTTCCAAATTTGATGCCTGGTTTTTGTGTCAGGATTAGGGTCACTGAAGTCACCTGAACAAAGGGTGTCGAAGAGGAAGACTTTATCTTTACTGTTTAGGAAAGGGCGCCCTCAAATTCTCCTGTAGATGACTCAGGTGAAGGCAGCCCGGGGGGACCACACACTTGCTGCCTCAGTCAGCTTTTCCTCAGACAATAGGGGATGTTCCTATGGGGAAATTTTGTGGGAAAGAAATACAACATTGAATCTATAGTTATAAAAAATAAAAGTGACATAGATACATAAAAGATGAAAAAGGACAATTGGAAACCTTTTTGTCAAGATTAGTGCGAAAATGGGTATATTTTTTCCTCTATAGTATTCTTTATCATTCTTGTGTTGAGGCTGGACATTTAGGTAGAAGACAGGGAATGCTACGTTTGGTGATTCATCCTTTCAGGGTGATAGGCTACCTTGTCAGAAGGTAAACAGCTCAGGAATGGAATTTAAATGTAATTGGGCATAATGGAACACTTTCCCCCTAACAGCACGGAGAGAATGCAAGTGTTGGCTGAGGCGAGGAAGAGGACGGAAGGAAGGACAACTCTGAAGGACGGCCAGCAGCCAAGGGGAGCGGACTTGGAGAATGTGGGCTCCAGACAGGAGCTCGAGGGGCCACAGGTGGGGGAATAAATGGAAATGAGCAAGGCTGTAAAAGAGGCAGGGCCAACACTGCAGGGAGGAGCACGAAGGGGCTGATTCTTTGAGGGTAAATGTGTTTATTTTGGAAGAAAAGGGGCATCCATAACGTGCACTGGTAAGCTCCATATCTCCTGAGAAGGCTCCAAGAAGAACATTCGAGAGTTCAGAACATCGCTCACGGATACTCTGGTTTCTGAAGACATCCCTTCTGCCTTTGGCTCTGTGACCCTGTGGGGAGGCGGGTAGCGTGGCTCATTAGGAAGGACAGGGACTTTGGGGCTTGGCAGGTTCAAACTCACCTCTGCCACTAGCTGTGTGGGTTGGGCAAGTTGCTTAACATCTGAAACTCAGTTTCCTCAATTAATATTCATAGTTATACTTATTAGTCACAGTTATCATAAGGTTTAAAGAGATTATACACACATACGCACACGCTTACATACATAGAAAATGCCCAGAACATAGGAAGCTCTCGAATAATGTATTCTTGCTACAGGGAGCAGGAAAGACAAGTCCCACCCGTGGATAACAAGAAAGTTAATAAAGGTAAGGTTGCAGCTGCATCCAGGTTTATATGCACAAGGGGGGACCAGAACAGCCTTCTCAGGGAGTCATGCGATTAACAGCTGTCGGTAGAAATAGGCAGCACCAGACCCCAGGGCCCCGCCCTGCTTCCCAGAACGTGGTAGTGGATTGGCTGCCATTATCCACAGACCCAAGTCCTAATGCTCTTACTTGTTCCTCCACCTACGGCTAGAGCACTTGGCTGAGCTGATGGCTCTGATTCCTGTGTTTTGAATCCTGTAATACTCCATGCTTGGGGTCAGGGGCTACAGATAAAGAGGAAGAGGGTGGCTTCTACTCTCTATGGAGAAGCTGATAAGAAAAAAGAATAACACCCCAGCCAGTATCTCTAACCCACACCTTGCAACATGTGTAAAATGAGAAAGGGAGGGACGATTCTCCCCAATGAGGGCTGTGAGAACTTACTGGGAGCAGGCAGGTAACTCTGTGCCTGGAGCTCCATCAGTGGCCAGGAGGAGAAGGCTCATAATGGGATTTGAGTTTACCCAGGAAAACCCACAACAGAGGCAATGGCTGGTAGGCAGACAAAGAATGTGAATGCAAGATAGCCGGGGTCTGGGGAAGCTGCTCCCTCCCACACCAGCTCATGAGGAAACTGTTTATGTTTTCTATTTGCCAAAAAAGTCTTCGTGCATTGCTGAAACCTGTTTGTCCTGAACTCCTAACAATAAACACACCACATGGCAACCAGTTCTCCAGGTGACAAGTCCTTTTGTTAATGATCAAGGAGTGACTGATGAGGCCCAATGCTCCAAAAACCCTTAGATGCCTAGAGTCTCGTGGACGCCTCTGAGAAGGCACTTTGGGAAGAAGTCTGTTTCTCACTCTCCTGCTCCTTCGCATGCGGACAACCCAAAGCACTGTTATGTTATGGTCACATCACACTGGGACGGGCTGCGTTTAGGCCAGGCCCAAAGTGCCAAGTGCTCCAGGGGAAGCCACTGGACCTCCATACCAACTCAAAAAACTCAGTATAAAGAGCATTAAAAAATGAAATGCTGTAAATCTATAGACACACATAAACCACTTTATGACATGTCACTTTATGTCATGCATGCATACACATACACACATGTATTTGTGGTTTGCGTGTCCACAGAGTCAGGCAAATGTGAGAGCATGTAGATTGATAGTGTTAAACAATTAAGCTGTGGATCGAACTCCAGAAGGGTGTGTGTTTCTCCAGGGTGGTGCTATGACGTGTCGTTGGCGTGGAGGAGACCAATGCCAGCATATGTACCTGCTCTCTCCTCTCGCTCACCTCGCTGTCTATTCAAATCTGTCTCCCACACTTGTCAGGCACCCTCCCAGCTGCATGAGGACCGTCGCTGGTTGGCAAGGATTGAGAAATTCCGACTTCTGTTTGTTGTTTTACTGGTATCTGTTGTTAACTAAACGTTAGAAAATCTCCCCTGTAGTCCTTAGAAAGGTTCAGAAAGAAATCAGAAGTCTGGAAGAGTACCAAAGGCGTGTTTGCGGGAAGTCTCAAGGAATTCTAGTGGCCACAAGGTCTAGAGATTCTGATCTTGAAACCAAAACAGACCCCAAATATGTCAGAACAACATTCCAGGAAAAGAGCTGGGAAAAGGAAGCTTGTCAGGTAAAAATAAACTGATTTTCCCTGAATAATCTTGCACTTTGTACTAATAAGGATGACCACACCTCCATTCTATATCTGGGGCAAAGCCAGGTTCAGCCCAAGTAGCTCAAAGGTTTGCTGAGTCAGTAGCAAGGCTGCAGGAAAGCCCCTTGTTCTCAGCCTGGTGTCATCCAGGCCTCTGGAGCAGAACCCTGAGAAAATAGCTTGAGAAGATTCGATGGAAATGCTTTTACTGCGACAGACAAGCTTCATATAAAAAAAGACCATGCATTTTGGGAAAGACTTCCACATCACAGAATTGCTTCAAAATAAAAAACAACACAAAACAAACAGCAGCCCCATACTTTTTCCTTTCATTCCTAGCATAACTTATCAAACTTACATATATTATTTTCTGTAGAGACCATCAGAACAGGGGTGTCTGTCTGGCTCAGGGTTACAACCTCAGAGCCCACCACAGGGCTCAGAACACAATAAGTGCCATTTTGTTCCTCAGATTTGGTAAATCAATCAATCAATTAATCATGCAGAGTGGGGAACTCAGTGGGTCCTTAATTGAAGCAAGAAAATATATATATACCTAGTGACAATGTAATCAGGGGCCTCTCTTTTGAGTCTTGAAGGGCAGCAAGGTCTGAGGTAGCAACTTAGCAAGAGGCAGAACCTTCTCAGAGAGCACCTCGTCCACAGGCTCCCTCGGAGGGACTGTTGGTGGAGCTGTCCTGGGCCAATTTCAATCCCTGGTACAGTTTCATAACATGGTGCATGATGAGCCGTAGTAATCAGGAAGGAAGAAAGAATAAAGCAAACAATATCTACACACTCACACAGGCCACCCTGGAACTGTGAGCTTCTTCACAGTCTAGTCTTCATGAAGTCTTCAGACCTCATGAGATTCTGATCTCATGAGGTCTCATTCTGAGATTCTCATCAGACCTTCAATCTGTGATGGGCAGATTTTCCCATGGAGGGCAGAAAGCCTGTCTTCCTCTGGACCCTGGCAACTGTTGCTAAGCCCAAATTGGGGCAGCGCTGTTTCTGTCCGAGGCAGGGCTTGGCTGAATTAGGGACCGGGCTGACCCTGTGTGCGTGGGGGAAGCACAGGGAGGCCGCTGGGGATGAGCGGTACTTGAAAGGGTCTTGTTTTGTTCAGAGTGATAATGGTAGGTCCAACTTTGGTTCTTAAAACCATTAAGTCACAGGAAAGTGATGGGACTTGTATCTGAGGGCAATTTTTAATGATCAGATAGGAACAGGCCTATTAGAGGCCACAGACAAGCTGTTAAACAGTCTCCTATTGCCACATATTTTTCTTTTCTTGGTCATTAACACTTAGCTTGGCTGATTTCCTGGTCCTGGAGGTGAGGCAGATGTAAGTAGGTCCTCTAAGAATCTGATGGCAAAGCCATACTGGGAGACGACAATGGAGCCGTGCTTGGGTATGAGGACCCAAGCCTCTCCCAACTCTGACCAAGGCCAAGAGATGACCTCTGCTGTAGTCCTCCCCTTAGTAATCTCTCTTACCCACACAGCCCCCATGGAGAGTACACACTGACACGCAGCACTGACACACGCAGACACACATGTATCTTGAAGCCTGCCTTGTTGTGTGCACTCCAGGCACCTGGCACACCACGGTGCCCAGCGTACACGTTAAATATTGAATGACTGGATTGGAACATTAGGAGACAGGTACCTACTCCATCCTGTATTCGTCTCTACAGAGCTTCAACTCACTATAAAATTCTGTGGACACAGCTGTTCCCCATGTAGTTATTCTGCATAAAGGAGCTTTATAAGAGTCAGGATATGTATGTAATTTTTTTTGTATGCTGGTGACAAAAATGAAAATAATTAACTTTCTCATTTTAAGATCGCAGAAGGCCATCGTTCCTGTGGGTTTTACCTTTTAAAGCAATCCCTGTCTCCCCCACCTCCCCCACCCATAGTAACTCTCCAAATCTCACTTCCTAACATTTATCTTACGGAATGACAATGTCTTTGGAATTTTTCCTGTCTTGCTATTTTCTCAAATCTTGCCAGTTTTCTGGGTTGGAAGCTCGTGCAATTTTTTTTTTAATCTGTCCCAACACCTCCTGCTGACACATGCCCGAAGGTGCTCAGCTTAGAAAGGGAGTGGTCTTTGAAAACACAAACTAGGTGTTCCCTGTTCAAATGAACACCTGACAGGTTTTCTCACAGGGAACACTGGCACCTCCCCTTCAGCCGCTGTCCAGAGGGGAAGCCATGTTCCTGGCAAAGGAGTCCACACGGATACATCCTGCACAGATTGCCCCATTCGTAGGGTTCGCTGAACTCTAACTGTAGCTATGCTGGACGGAAGCTGCTTGCCATAATATTTCATAATGAAAAGTGCGCGCTTCAGAATGCAATACCCAGCCATGGCTTCTTTTATGTAAAGGATTGTTATGGTGATAAAACCACTCCCAAAATGGACCCTTCTCCGGCAGATTGTCTTTATTTGGAGACGGAGGCAGGTTCTGATTCCTGGAATTCCTGAAGATCAAATTTCGCTTTACCTACTGCCTGCATCCATTTCAGCTTCCTTTGATTAACTTTGGAGTAAAATATCTTGGGGCTACGAACACGGCCACCCACATTCACAGATGACGTATCATGGTGATTCCTCTTGGGTATACCCGTAATCAGTGGGGTTGAGGGATTTTTGTTTGTGCTCTGCTAAAAACATAAATGTTAATGAAAAAGATGAATGAGCAAAACAGAAACAAACTCACAGATACAAAGAACAAGTTGATGGTTGCCTGAAGGGTTGGGTGGGAGGCTGGGTGAAAAAGGTGAAAGGAATTAAGAACTACAAATCGCCAGGTGTGAAAGTAGTCACAGAGATGTAAAGTACAGTATAGGAAATATAGCCAATGATATTGTAATAACTCTGTGTGCTGTCAGACTAGCCTTATTGGGGTGATCACTTTCTTTGTAAGGTACATAAATGTCTGATCACTCTGTTGTATCCCTGAAACATAATATAGTATGTCAACTGGAACCGAAACATTAACTAAAAAATTGTGAAAGGAAAACAGCAACAATCATAGCATAACACATAAGGAAACTAAGAAACCTCACTTATAATCCTGAACCCTCAAACACACTGAGCTGCTTCCCTTCTCCCTCAGTCTCCTGGCATTGACATCTGCATGCAGGTTGGAGCTCTGCTTGTCCCCATGTTTCTCTGTGTCTATACTTTCTCATAATAGATTGTGAGCGCTTATAGCCCCAGGATCTGCACTCGGACCACCTCACGGTGCCTCAGGAGGAGGCAGAACAACCACACGACCCAAGATTTTAGGACTGTGATTTTCAAGGTGCAGAACCCAGGCGATGCTCAAGGTACTTTCTGTAGCTGTTGCACAGCATCTTTGCTGTGTCTCCGGACCTCAAGGCACAGGGAGCGATTGTCCACAGTAGGGCGATCCTCTCAGTTTTGTTCATTCAAAGCTGAAAAGATTTTCGGAGTTCCAGCCTCCTTCTCTGAGGCCTGCTCCAATCATTCCTGCCCAGAAGGCTCCCTACTTCCTTTCAACTCCTGAAGCTCCTGTGGCCAACTTCTCGCACCATCTCCCTTTTGCTAGAGGGCAGATGTTTCATTCCCTGATCAAACTCCACTGTTTTTAGAGTGAGGGACTTCTTAGACTTCTGACTCCCCAGCATATCTACTGCATAGAGAATACGAATCCAGATAACATTGTTGATACAATAATTGTCTGGTGGGAAAGCAAGCAAGTAAAAATAATGCAGAAAATGTGAAGGAGCAAAAGACATCATGGTATTAGTTCAAACAAGGGCAGAAACCCAGTCTTTGCCCTGTTATGTTACTTAGTGTCTCTGTATGTCAGTTAAAAAAAACAGAAAAAAAATAATAGTGCTTACTTCATAGGCTGTCATGAGGATTAAGTAAGTTCATATTTGTAAAGTGCTTAGAACAGTGCCAGGCATGTAGCAAATGCCACATAGGCATTTGTTAAATGAAAATAAAAATTAAATACCATGCCATGCCAAAATCTACCATAGTGCCTGCCACAGGGAAGCTGCTCTATAAAGATGGAACTCAACTACCTTCTTGGGTTTCTGACATTGGAAACAGCAGGCGCCTGGGATGGGGCCGCTCTCAGGACCAACGGGCTGTCTGGTGACCATGCCTTGCAGAAGCAGAAAATCTCGGGAGCGCAGCAATCTCTGTGCTCCAGTTCAAGGGTCCTGGAAGTGACCAGGTTCTGCCACAAACTCAGTCAGCTCAGCGGGAGCGCTCCCAGAGTTGGGGCATGCGGCTTTTGGAGCAGCTGGAGGAGCAGTTGCCGGGCACCCTGGCGCCCCCGCCGGTGGTGGCTGCTGCTGCTGCGGTGAGGGGGACCGACCGGAGCTCCGCCCCCGGCCTCACCGCCGGGAGCCTGCACGGAAAGTTACTGCGTGCTAACGTGGCAGGACCGATGGAAAGCGCAGGGCTGCCAAGTGCTGAAATCCTGGGCTGTGTTTCTTATGCTCACAGGCACGGCTCTTTTGAGAGTCTAGTCTGTACACGTCCCCTGCACATAACTGTATTCTTTCAGCAGTTTCTGTATTTCGGGGCAGAGGGAGGAGAAAAAGTTTGAGGGAGTGGCAGTAAATGCAAGGGCCAAGATCCCACGCATGCCCCGCGATGTCCCTCAGGTGAATGCATCATTTTACCCACTGTATTGCGTACGGTTGAATTTTCATGTAATAGATTTAAAAACACAACCTAGCTCTTTATAAAGTTCAACTCACCGGAGGCTTCCGTGTGTCTAGTTGCCCATTCATTTTTTAACAAACATTCCCCAGGCACCAGTTTATCTGTCAGTTACCCAGGCCCTAGGAACACCGAGGAGCTCAGGTCCGGTGTGGAGTCAGACGGGAAGCTGTTGCTATAGGATGTGAGAGCTGTCCCGGGGCCCCCACGCAGGGCTCCCTGAACAGAAAGGACTCCTGCCAGGTGGGAGAGCGGCCTGCCCAGGCCTGCGGGGGAATCTTGTTAGAGCTTCCCTCTGAAGAATGACTCTGGCGCGAAGGTCGTCAGGTGAGTAAGTGGCCTAATTAGGCTGTGATGTACATTTATTATCTTTGTCTCACACCTCCTTGTTCGAGTGAGGCTTTGAACATACAAAAACACTGTGGGTTGGAGAGCCGTACTATATGAACACCGCATTCCTGATTATGATCATTGCACTGTGGCCGTGGAAGAGAAAGACTATCTCCCCAGGAAATCTACTCTGAGAAAGAGTAAGGAGGACTGTCCTATCCCTCTCTACACACACACATAGACACACATGCATGTATATATCTGTATATATACAGAAACACACAGACATAAGGAGAGAGAATGAGAACGAGAAAGCAAATAGGACAAAATGTTAACAACTGGAGAATCTGGATAAATGGCATTTGTGCCATTTTTGCAACTTCATATAAATTTGAAATTACACCAACACGAAGGACAACACCTTTTATTACCATCGTTCTGAAAAGTGTCAATAATAACCAGAACATAATTTGGTCAGGTGGATGCCACCACTGCCACAGGTGACTGGGACCTTTGAAGAGTAGTGTCTTTCGTGGTTCCCCGTTTACCTCCCTACCCTGTTCTTTTTTTCCCTGAAGGCTTGAGATTTGTAGGGTGAGAGGGTCAGGAAGGCAGTGATGCCCATACGGGGTGTGGTCTGTGAAGGCCCTGAAAGGGGAGGGGCCAGAGGAGACTGCCTGTCCCCCTGCAGTGGGAGGATATACCTCTCTGGGAACCGTGAGGGACTAGTGCCACAGGAGTGGGCAGGCAGCTTAGTGAGAATCAGGAATCAGACAATTCTGTTGTGCTTGCTTATGATACCTTTTCAACAGCACAGAGCAAAACTTAGTGACAGCAGCAGCTCACATTTACCGGGTGCGTACCATATTCTCGGTGCTTTGCTAGCTACTTAACACGGGTATGTCATCAACTGTCCATTATCCATGGACGTGGGTACTACTGCTATTCCCACTTTACAGGTGGGGGAACTAAGATTAGGCTGGTCCGTGGTGGAATTAGATATAAGTACACGTAGCCTGGCTCTAGTGCCTGGGCTCTTGCCTACAGTATTATATTCTCTAGGTTCTGGCTATAGTTTATGTGCATGTGAACTAAGATTTTCAATGCACATGGCGAGGCAGAATGAAAGCAGAATGATTAGTTGGCATGGGGGGGACTGCAGTGATGTTTATTTTCATTTTAATGTTCAGTGTTTTCTGTGCAATAAATATGAAAAAAAGAACCAATCCCACAGATTGATAATTCCTGACTCAACAGATGCAGTTTGGGATATGTGTACTTAACATAGGCTCTTGTCGCTAAATAAATTATAGCTTCTCTGTGCCTTGCTTTCTATATCTGAAATATGAGCTAATATTTGCTAACATTTCCCTCTGAAATATTTGCTCTATGGTTGATATTTTGTGTGTGGTGTGTATAGGCACAGAGAGTGGGGAGACGAGGGGGTGAGAAAGGGTGGGGAGGAGAAGGGTGGAGTGAAGACAAAAAACTCTTTAAAAGAGCAATTACTCACTGGTGGAATCAAAATGATGTGTGAGGATGGGCTAGGCTTTGTACTCGTAAGGTGTTGTCCACTACGGGCCAAAGCATCAGATCTGAATTAGGTTCCCTTCCCTCTTGCCTGCCTTCTTCGGTTTTTAGCTCTCTCCTCCCTCCCTCCCTGCCTCCCTTCCTTCCTTCTGTCTCTCTTTCTCTGGGCCAGTGGAAGTGGTGTGTTTTGTCATATTTGCACGTTTTCTCAGGTAGAAAAGAGTAACAGAGACTCACCAGAAAGAATGTGAGCAGCTTGAAAGCACCCAGGGACTCAACCCTGTGATAGTATTTAACCCCTTTACCACCTACGTGGAAGAGACTTTTCTATTTGCTGTTTATACACAGACAGTTCACTGGAAATGCATCCACAAAAGGGAAAAATTTGGTGTAACCAGAAGACACGCTACTATGGCTGGAAATGAGGCTGGTTAGCGTGTACTCTCTTCCGGGTCACCTTTCAGACCATCTGGAGAGAAAGCAGCATTT
>PVKM010019258.1:0-24374 GCA_004027735.1 Carollia perspicillata | reverse complement strand
GCCTGGGAAGCCACGTGAATCAAAGTAGGCCTTTGGAAGACGGATCTTGTAGTTCGGTGTGAACCTAAAACACCCAATGGACTGATCACGCAGGAACAGTATCCAGAGGAGACGAGAAGCAAGCCAGTGCCGCACCGCGACTGGGGGCGAATCCCGCCCGAAAGCCGCGTGCGCCTGCAGCAGCTACTTAGCCATTCTCTTTCTCGGCTTCCTGCTCTGCGGTCGGGAAGTGCTAACAAGACCTGCTTGTTAATATTGTAAGACTCAAAATAAATACGAAGCCCGAAGAGAAGTGATCGGCGCATCGTAAGTGCTACCTGCATAGGTGTCCAAGTCTTAAAGGTCTGGAATAAGCGGGAATGTAGCCCTGGTTGCCTCCAGAGACGACAGGACAGGAGGATAAAGCCTTCCTTTTCCACATGGACGTGACTGAGAGCTCACAGAAAAAAATCAGTTCACATCAGCCCTGTGGGACGAGCGGAGTAAGGGCTGCGACCCGCAGTTCATGGTTCAGGGCATTGGAATTTAGACAGATGAGTGTCTCACCCAGAGACACAACGCTGATGAGGAATAGATCTGAGGCAGGGGGTGTAGATGCTCCCCAGGGATAGAGGTCCCTGAACCTAAGGTCCCCAGACACGAGCTCATGCCCCGGACAGCAGAATTCAGAGCGCCCCTCACTGGCTTCTTGACGTCCTCCTGCCACAGAGTTGCTGCAGGGAGGCAGCGTGTGCCCCGTGAGCAGGGGCCCAGCCATGGGAACAGCTCACATCTCAGCTCCTGGCCGCGGGTTCCGACCCTTGACCCAAAATGCAATGCCTCCTCTCTAAATGAAGCCCCTCCCCCTTGATGGACTGGGGGATCCAAACACGGGTCCCTGTTTCCCTCACTTCCCCCAACTCCAGCTCTTGATTCTATTGGTTGCCTTGCAATGAGACTTCCTGGTGATCAGGTGACTGCCCTCGGTGACCAGTGTCTGCCTCCCAGCTCGCTCAGACCCCAGGACATTCCAAACAACCGCCCACATGACAGTTGCACGAGGAATCAGCTTCGTCTTCAACTGATCGGACCTGGACAATGAGCAGATGACATCAGCACCTGGGAAAGGCATCCGCTGGGCTGGTGCTTCGGTGGCTTCATGGGTGAAGTGCACACCCCCCCAGAGTCTCGGTGACGGCTGAACTGAGCGGCCCACACTGAGGCCTGGCTGCAGGTGGGCCGTGGCAGCGCTGGCTCTGACTGTGACCCTTCCCTGCCCAAGTCCTCCCCCATCAAGAGCCGGCCTCTGCCATGCACACCGCAGTCTGTTGTTACTACTGGTGTTACTTCCCCGGCACCTTCACACTGGAGGGGCGGGGGTGAGGGGACATTTATGCCTCCGTCATTTGGGCAGATGGCCATCTTCATGGCGCTGAACCCCTGCAGAGAACGCCAGTAGAGTCTCTGGACCGCAGATGGTTTCCCTATGAACCCCGTGTTCGAGCCCCTTATGTGGACCCCTTTTTTGGGGGGGTCCTGGAAACATTCAAAATAGAAAGACCATTGATTGACATGTCCCTGGCAGAAGGCCGTGGGGAGCATTCATTCACGTCCAGGTCCCACTTCCATTCTCCTTGTTCCCCAGGGAGAGCCAGCTGGTTCTGAGTTGGGCTGGAGGAGGGAGATTGCAGCGCGGTGCGCACGGATGGCTCGGGGACGTGGCTTTACTTCCACGAGACAGTACAGTGAGCACGGCGCAGGGACAGCACGGGAGCTGGTGTCTGATAACATGTGTCAAATTGTCCCGGGAGCCACGTGAACCTGGGAAAATGGCTTAATCGCCTCTGCCCTCAGGCCCCTGTTCTGTGACATGGGGCCTGCCTAGTGGTACTGTGAGGCTGAATATGACAGAATTCAGACAGAGCCTGAAGAAAAGTGACCAGTCCTTCCGAAGGGCTGCGTAGGCGCTCCAATACTAAGCGTCTGAAAGAAGAAGCCAGAGAGGAGACGGGCTGCCTGCAGAGGGGACACCTGGTGGCCCCAGGGCAGGGAATGTGGAGGTCACATTCAGTCTGGACGTGGAGACGCTTTGTAGTGTCTCCAGGAGAGAACATCTCCAGGGGATGTTCTCATCCTCTGTGATCTGCACATGAGCCCTGTGGGCACACGGAGAAGGGGCTGTGACCCTCACTTCAAGGTTCCTGGCACTGAAATGCAGAGGCACGAGTGACGTTCCCAGTGTCACAACACTGGTGGCAGGGGGGTCTAGGACAGGACTGTAGTTGGTTCCTTGGTGACAGAGATCCCTGAATCCCCCGGTCCTGTAGATCAAGTCCTGGACTCCCAAACCAGGGGCCACCCCCCCAACTCCCATCCCCTGTTCCCCACACCCTCCTGTCCCGAGAGTGCTGGGTGCGGGGAGATAGGCAGTGTCTCAGCTGACCGCAGGGCACGAGCCTCACCCAGCTTCACCCTCACCCAGCTTCACCCACACATTTCAATCCCAGACCCCAAACTGTGGTGCTTCCTTTAAAGGCAGTCCCTTGAGGAACCGGGGGTCCAATCTGTGTCCCACCTCCCCCACCATCCTCACACATCAGCATTGAAGGGTGCACCACCTGAGGGTCTGACCAGTGTTTGTGCCGCTCCCATGTGGCCGAAAGCCCAGGCCTTTGATGTCACTGTCCACAGGGCAGCTCTCTAACGAATCCATTAGCTCGGCTTCCGTGAGGAACCTTGCTAAACAAACAGTGAGTGCTAACTGATGAGGGAGGCGAGCTGTTAGGCTGGTGCTTGGGTGGGCTCAGGGACGAAGCTGGTCTGCCCCGCAGTCTGCTGACCACTGACGTAAGCCACCCTCTGAACAGCTGGGGCTGTGAGGCCCCACTGAGCGCAGGCAGCGGCTGCACCGGCTCTGAGGGCGCCCCTTCCCTGCCCGCTCCTCCCTCACTGCCATCCAGCGTTTATGAACTCCTCCTGCCCCCCCCCCAGACCCCGCCGGGGCAGGGGACAGAGACCCCTGTCTTCACAGAGGGACACCTCTGGACTCTCTGAGAATCACCCAGCCCTCCTCCTAACTAACCTCTGTCACTGAATGTTAGTTAATTCCACCACCTGATGGATGGCACTGTCCCTTCTTTCCACTCCCAGGCAGCGTGCCGACCCACGGAAATCCCGCCACAGAGTCCTAGCCCTTTCCTTTCTGACAGTCTCGGGATTTAGACTGCGGGTGTTTGGTTTCGGATGGTGATAATTCCCCCGGGGTGACCTGTACTCCCCCTTCCCTGTCCCATCTATGCGGGTGGTGTCCCGGCCCCCCGGGTCAGGGGAAGCAGGGCCCTGTGTTCCCTCTGGAGCTGTCCCCCGGAAATGCTGACGTCACCTCTATCTTAAATAGCTGGTGGAAGTCTGCGGAAGGGGAAGTTGTCTCACCCCCTGCTGGGGACTTGCACAGGTGAGTCACCTTCCTGGCTTTTCCACCAGCTTTTGTCCCAGCCTGTAAAACTCTCTTCCAAACATCCCCGTGACACCGTGCCTTTTCCTTTTTCTCCACTAGATGCCGCTCTGCACCCACCTAAGACAACTGCCTTCCAGAATACGGGGTCCCAGTGTGGGCGAGACACGGAGGGGATGCCCTCAGTGCTCCTCGGTCTCCAGGAGGTGGTTGGAGACCCTAGTGCTCGCCAGGGATCACTGGCATTATGGTGACAATATTCACTCCAATAGCTGTAACTTGTCAAGTACTCAGCATGGGCCAGGCTCTCTTCACAGATTAGCTCCTTGAACTTCCTCTGGGCCCCATGATGTCAGCTCCCATCCTCCACAGGAGGAGACTGAGTCTCATGGGTGTGACATGCTCAGGGTCACATAGCACAGAGGCAGATGGGCTGTGATTCAACAAAGTCCAAATGCCAGAGACGTAACACTGTCTTGTTGCCCACAGCCGTCGCTAACTGATGAGCCTCTACTGTGCTCTGGGCGCCGTGCGAGGCTGGGAGAGCGCACAGATGAGTAAGACAGACTCATGCTGAGGTGGTGTGTTGTGTGTCCCCTCTCTTGGGGACCTTGAGGGTGGTGCCCCTGCGTCCCCAGCACCCGGCACAGAGTGTGGCTCGGAGCACGACCTCTGTTAACGCTGGCTGAATGAATGAGCAAATGGCTGCAGGTTTCACACCAAACAGGGTGACTGTGGCTAAAACATCTCATTCTTGAAAATGAAACAAAAATGTAGCCAGCCTTTTCAGTACATAATGCTGGCCAACTTTCCATATGGAGATCTTGAACCTGACCTCAAATGCATATCCAAAAATCCATTCCAGATTTGTTGTGGATGTAATTTTGCAAGGTAGAACAGTAAACTTCTAGAATGCAAGAAAAAAGGGAATGTTTTCATGAGGCTGGGCGCAGGCAAAAATGACATAATGAGGATAAATGGTGCTGACCGTGAAGGAAAAAAATTGACTACTTTGAAAGGAAAACACTTCTCTGCATCAATGGACATGACCAAGAGAGTGAAAGGCCACACCACACAGTGGAAAAGCTTCTGCACACACATGTCCAACAAAGGATTTGTGTGTATAACAAAAGAGAGAACACGGGCACAAGATGGGAACAGACTTCTCACCAGAGAGGACACACCCCTCGCTAAAACTCAGATCCGCGGGTGCTCAGCCTCATTGGTCTCCAGGGAAACGCAATCTGACACGCAGTGCGGTCCTACCACACGTGGCCAGGATGCCTGAAATGAAACGCGTCGATATCTAGTGCTGCTGGGGATGGGGAGGGCGGGCACTCCACGCGGCACCGATGGCTGGGTAAGTTGAGGCCCCACTCTGGACAGCTACATTAATGTCTCCTAAAATGGAATGTATTCAAACCTTGGGACCCTGCAGTTTCCCCTCTGTCTAGTGCCAACACAGATGCGTGTTTATGCTCACAAATGCACCCAGACTGGAATGTTCCCAGCACCACTGTCCCCGAGAGCCCCAGGCGGAAAACTGTCCGAATGCACATGGACGGCTGACTGCGTCCCGTGTGCTGTATCCGCACAGTGGGCCCTATGCAGCAGCGAGAACGAGCAGACTGTCTGCACAGAGCAGCGTGGACGAATCCCACAAATATAGAGCAAGCGGGACCAACACCAAAGGGCACCACTGTTTGCCAGGTACAGTGGTCCCCCGCCTGCAGGGGATGCGGTCCACGACCCCCACGGGATGCCTGAACTGTGGACAGGGCCGAGCACTACCATGTTCTCCCACACAGACACACCTGTAATCAAGTTCACGGTTCCTCTTTGGCATATCCAAATTGCCAGCATCACTGCCCTTGAACTTCGGGCAGTGATTGACATTGACATTGTTAAGTAAAATGACCTTGACATTGTTAAGTAAAATAAGGGTTCTTGAACACAAGCACTGCAGACCCGGGTTCCAGTGTTGGTCCTAGGTGACGTGACTGTCTGGGTGGCCCTGACCAACAGACTCCCCATCTGTCCCCCACCCCCACCCACTGAAGCTCCTCTGGCCTCTTACCTGCACTACAGCTAAGGATCCTTCAGATTGAAAATGGTGTCAAGACCCTGTCCTGCAGGGCCAGGGACTGGAAATCCTCCAGCATCCCCAGGGTTCTGTTTACCAGTCCACTGGATGGTACCAATTAGACCGTCACATCGGTTATGACCAGTATTTGGACCAAGAGCCAAATTATCCAAGGCCCTGGCAGGAGGATACTTGTCTGGGATGGAAAAGAATCAGTTCTCACATTAAGTATGAGGAATAATGCTCTGGGGTCAAGAGCAAACCCCTGGGAAACCACACAAGACAAGGCTTGGCCTCTGTCTGCTTCTTACCTGGATCACACACCATGTTCTCATGACCCATCCTGCTCCAGCCTCCCCAGGTGTTTGCTGACCTCATGCCCATCCTTCTCCCTTGGGCCACAGGGCCTTTGCTCATGCTCTTCCCTCTGCCTGGAATGCCCCCCAGGCCTTTGTCCTACCAACTGATGCCTGTCCATCCTTCAGCTCTCAGCTCATGAGCGGTTCCCTCAGGGAGGCCTCTCCTGACCTTGAAGCCCACAGACCAGCACCGCCCCCCAGCACAGCACCCGGGCACCTCTCCCTCACAGCTCACAAATTCACCCGTGTGTGCTGTGCGCATCCGATCCATTCTCATCTCCTCCAGCAGCTCCTTAAGGGGATGACTCTGCCTCTTTCAACTGTCATTGTATTTCCAGCACTGCCACCAATCCTGGTAGGTGTTCAATGAGCTCTCGTTATTGGAATAAATACATAGTACGTGTTCAATATATATTTGGGATTTTTTTTTGGAATGGGGAAAAACATTACCAGGGCTGGAAAGGTAGCAACGTAACTCTTATTGCATCAGTAGCAACTCAAATTTCCCCCTTAGCTTGGTCTTCAGGAGGCATGGTCCTAGATCTAGGATTTAGGGGTCTGATGGGGGTAGGGGGAAACAAGGGCATAAGAGAGCAAAAACTTTAAATTTTGCTTGAGGGCAAACAACATACACACATCCACCGTCCTGTACTTTCATGAACGAAGGGCCATCTTAATAGCTAAAAAACAGGAAGACTTAATTCCAGAAAACAATCCTCACCCCTTTCCCAGGTAGGAGAAGTCAGTGTCTTTACTCTGACATTTTGCTACATACAGTATTGTCTCCCGTACTTCCCAGCTGTCTGACCTTGGATAAAGCAACCTGGCCTCTCTGCCCCTCACTGTCTCCTTCCTGGGGTCCATCGGGAGGATTAAAGGAACCTATACACAGCCCCTCAGCACGCTCAGTACTTCACAGAGGCTAGTGTAGATGCAGCATCTTCGTCATTCACTGGGCAGCAGCGCCACCTGGTGGGCCTACATCCAGAGTACAGACCCGCGGCTTCCGCGGAGCAGTAATGAAGCATCCCCAGGCAGTGAGGAAGCAGGGAGCAAAGCCATAAATATTCACGGCACCTTTGAAAGCTCAGGCCTGTCCGTCTTCCTGAAAATAAAGTTTGTTTCTTGGAAGCTACTGTCCAAGCTGTCAACTCTATAAGGGGAGAGAAAAATGAAATCTCTCTCCCTGGTCCCCCAACCACGGGGGCTGCTTTGTTTGGGCTGGGGGTAGCTGTCCCTTCACTGGGGCTGCCGGAACAGTGGAGCTTCTGCGCCGTGTCACCCACTGGGTGGGGGCTGCTGTCGGTCACAGCCCTCCCTGCCTCTTGCTTTCCTGCGAGGTCTGAAGAACCAAAATGGAACAGCAGACTGAATGTGGAAGTCTTTTTGTGAAGGTCACAAAACAGGGACAAATGTGAAGCTCTGTGCCCTCACTGATAAGGGCCTTGCACTGCCACAGCCATCAGCCACCGGAAACAGCCTTTTGTCCGCAGAAAACTCATTGCAGGGGAACCTGTGAGGTCTGAAGGCAGACTCGAGCGCTCTCCCTCTTTCCACTTCTCCCCCAGGGTGAGAGATCGACCCTGGTCTCCTCTTCTCGTCTCTGCTTTCGGGTTTCCATCTAGCCTGTGAGCCTGGGAAGGAACCTCAGCAAAGGGCAAAGAAGGCTGGCGCTGGGAGTGGGGAGGCTCGGGCTTGAGACTTTGTCCTGACACTTGCTGACTGTATGACCTTGGGCAAGTCACTGTCTCCTTGAACTTGTTTCTGCATCTGTAGGCTGGAAATGATAACAGGATACTCCTCAGGGATCTGATCTGAGACTTGAGTGTGCTAATCTAGTTCACAATCTGATGCCTACAGGGCCAGACTGGCATGGTGAATGAGAGAAATGGGTCAAGTTCAGGGTGACATGAAGTGGTGGGGACTGTGGTTAACCAGGAGTACAAACTCCAAGTAAAAGGGACAGCTAGCTAATGGTCAGCATCATCCGACCCAGGGCACTCAGGCATTTGATCCAGGGCATTACAGATAATCTCAAAATTCCAGAACTCAGGGGGTTTTGCTCAAGGGTCTGTGGTTGGACTTCAGCGTTGCTGGACTTAGCTCGCCTGAGAAAATATGTCTGGTCAGCAGTGAAAAGTGGTAGGAAGAAAGGCAGGCCCATCACTGTCAGTTTTTTTCAAATGTTTCAGGAGAAACAAGTGACCTACCCTGGCTGGTGTAGCTCAGTGGATTGAGCACAGGACTGTGAACCTAAAGGTCACGAGTTCAATTCCCAGTCAGGGCACAAGCTTGAGTTGTAGGCCAGGTCCCCAAGAGAGGGCACATGAAAGGCAACCACACATTGATGTTTCTCTCCCTCTCTTCCCCTCTCTAAAAATAAATAAATCTAGTCTTTAAAAAAAGAGAGAAACAAGCAATTGGCTCCATTTCTCAAAGCTGGCAATTAAACATTTTAAAAACAATGCAGTGATTCAGACAAAGCCTTGTGTTCACTGTGTGACCTTGGGCAAGTCTCTTAAAGTCTCTGGGCTCCTGTTTCTTCATGAATAATGAGGGGAAGAATACACCGAGCTCCTGATCTTAGCAATGTATGTTAATCACTTCACTCACCTTTCCCTCAACGTGGTAAGGGAGGTGTTACTGCTATCCCTCATTTTTCAGGTGAGGAAACAGAGGCACGGAGGAGCTAGGCAACTTGCCCGGAACGCCACAGCTAGAAAGTGGCAGGGCCGTTTTGAAGTTAGGAATGAAAAGTAATGCATGCAAAGTGGTCATGAATATTAGTTATTGTTGTGCCGTTGTTACTATTATTCCTATTATTAACACAAATGGTTTGAGGTCAGTCCTTACTTGTTTGATGGTCAAAGTAAGCTGCCGGACTTTGACCTGTCAAAGAAAGACCAGGGCTGGCTCTCAGTTAGGTGGTATGTGTTTTACCAGGTAGCTCTTGGATGAATTAACACTTTCCTTTCCCATAGACATTGGGCCACCCTGCCTTTGGGTGTCCCAGGAAGGTAATCAGGTTTAGACCCCCGATACGGTCCATAGATTTTCATCTCGGGGTGACCAAGCCCACCAGGACCTGTAATTTACAACAGCCCGTGTTATTCTGAGATCAATACAGACTTGTTCTTCGTTGAGTGCACTGTAAACCACGGTGGCGGATGGCCCTGAAAGGCGGTTGGCATGGGAGCGGGGAGACTGCCGGAGTCGGGAGAGGGGTCAGGTGATTAGGGGAAAGACACAGGAGCCAGCAGTGGGGGCCCACCTCTGTTCAGTGGGCCGTGGTCAGAGCCGGCCAGGGTTTCCATGGGGACCTGCTCGGGACAGAGTCTGGTGGAGAGAACAGATTTGATTGGCAGTGAGGTGTGTGAGGCAGAGAACCAGTTTTGGAGAGGGGCAGAACTGGATTTGCGTTCCCGCTGTGCAATTTTCTACCAACGGTACTATGGGAAATTGGATTCCCTTTCCTGACACTCAGTTTCCTCACCTGTAAAATGTGCAGTAACCTGAACCTATTGCTCGGATAAAGATGACATGAGTCTACATTTGGGGAATACTTGCTTTTCTACAACGAGAAGCTGTCAAATTCAGCCAGCAAGAGGCTGTGTAGTCAGGTGGAGGTGGGATTACTCTGAGAGCAACTCCAAGCTCTCAGACTAATTTTGGACTCAGTAGCTTGGCCACTCAGGGCCCCAGTTTCCTTCTATTGGACTAATAGCAGAAGCCCCGCCCAAGACAGCCATGATCACGCATTAGAAAACACACGCAAGGATAATACGTCAGCACCGCACATAGAGAGCGTGAGCCCAGCAAGAAGAGGGTGTTATTTTTGTCCCCCTGATTTTTATCCACCCCACGCGGGGCCCAGCGGAGGCCCTCCCTGAGCACCGCGTCCCTTGCACGGGGAATTACATGTGTTCTTCAGGACACCGATGACAGCCTCAAGCTGGCTAATTTGAGGAGAGTTTCCTAAAAAAACTAAGGCCACTAAAACATATTTAAGTAATAAAATAGCAGTTAAAATCACACATGCATGGACGGTTTGTGAACATGCGGATGGAGCATTGGGAAGCCGACACGGGAGGGTGCTGGAAGCCAGGGCCGTGCCAGGGAGGGGCCGGTACCACCTCGGGATAGCCAAGACGACGGTTTGAGCAGGTCTGCTCCTACGCCCCGTGGAATAGGGAGAAGGAAGGTCCCACACCATCTGTTAGGGCTTGACCATGTGACCTGGTTCGGTCAACAGAATAGGAAGCCGGACGGGATGTGCGCTGAGGCCAGAGACGTGTGCTTTCGGGCTCGGCTCACCCTCTCGAGCACTGGTCATTTGTCAGGAGGAGAATGCGCTCCAGGAATCCAGTAGCCTCCGAGGGAGGAAGAGCCCAACTGGTCGCCTGGATCGAGCTCAGCTGAGCCCCAAAGTGCCAAAGGTGACCCACTGACCCCTGAGCAGAAAACCGGTGGTCGCTCCAATAGCCTCTGAGATTGTGAGGTTGTTTGCGACATGGGAAAACTGACAAATGCCTGCCTCTGGGTGAGAGATGTCTCCCAGGGTCAGCCCATCGGCCATCTGGTGCCATCTCCCTGTTAACCAACCACTCAGCTCGCCCATTCTACAAGTGTAGGTATCTGCCAGCCCCTGTGAGATCTTGCAATTCAGGAATTCCTAAATAGGAACATACTTTTACGGGGATCAAGTCAGTGGATTTAGGCCCGCCCCAATCTGGCAGATAAGGGATATTCCCCATGACGGCAGAGGAAGAGCAGAGGATGCCTAGAAAGCGATGACAATTAGACAGGAGGGAGAGTACTTACACGTCTGTTTCCGCCTACCAACCACACGCCTACCCACATCCACCACCAACCCAGCTACTCACTCATCCCTCCACCCACCACGCCCTTCCTCCGACACCCAATGCCCGCCCTGTTCTCTATCCATTCATTCCTCCGCACACCCATCCCCTTTCAAACCCACCCACCCGCCGCATCTGTCCAAAAACCATAGCCATCCATTTACCCACCCGTCATCCATTCACTCACTGCCCACCCACACAATCCATCATCCCAGTCACCCATCTATTCATCCGCTTATTCCGTCCACCCACCTGGCCATCCATTCACTCACCCACTAGCCACCTGCACCATCCCCCATCCCACCTACCCCCCATCTTTACCCATCCATCCAGATATCCACCACTCACCGACCCTCAACTACCGAACTCATGGAAACTGGGGGGTATCGTGTGTTATTTTAAGCCATGACATTTGAGGCAATTTGTGACGTGGCAACAGGGAACGAAGACATTCACTTGCCCCAGGTTACAAAGCTCCTCGGTGACAAGCCAGGGTTCAGAACAAGAGCGAACACTGAAAAATAACCAGCCAGAGCAGTTAAAATGCCAATGATTTTATGATTAGCACTCAATTGGCCGGAAAATTCAATTAATCAGAATCTCTAATTCCTGGACCTTACGATTAGCCAGGGGTTTTCTGGATTTGAAATCGAGTTTTCCACGGCCATCGGGGCAAATACCGTGGACGCCTGATGCTCTGGAGAGATGTGGCCAGGGTGGAGTTGGGAGAAGCACGTCCTCCCTTGCGTGTTACGAAAAGGACACAGACAGACTCACAGACAGAGAGCAGGGGGCAGCTGGAGCGGGTGAAGGGTGGAGGGCCTGAGCAAAGAGGAGAAAGGACTCACGGATGTGGACAACAGTGTGGGGATGGCTGGGGGGAGGGGTATAAGAGACTAAACAGTGATGGGAAAAATATAGTAAAGGTTAAATAAAAAAAGAAATGAACTCTAATCAAAACCGAAAGACGACAAAAGAAAAGGTCTGACTCAGACAGCCGAGTGTCTCCCCTCTGAAAACGCGGTGGGGATCGCCTCCTGAGCGGAGCTGGGTGCCGTGGCTCTGCGCCTCCCCAGTGGAGCCCGTGCACTGAAAAAGTGACTTCTCTGGATGTAGGGTTTATTCCTTTGAAAGAAAGAGATTGGCTCTCTGGGGTGGTGGTCCACCAATGGAACAGCTACCACCGCTGCCAAAATAACAACAGCAGCTCAGTCACTCAGACCTTCAGGGAGCCCATGTTGCCTCTCCCTGGGACCCGTGGGCTCCCTGGGCAGACCCCTGCTCGGAACCCTTCGGATTATCGTTCTTTGATATTTCCTCATCTACTTATTGGGGGTCAGGAAAACTAGGTTTCTATGAATAAAATGACTTTTTCTCACCCAGACACAGCAGGAACGGAGAGAGAGCCACAGCCACTCACTCACAGCCTGGGGCCAGCACAGGAGCAGCGGCCGAGACTGCTGGGCAGAGCGCTCCCTCCTGTTCAGTGCTCCATCTCTTCCCTTCGCTTTCCGTTCCCGCTTCCCAGGGGACACACCGAAGGGAAGGACCTTCGGATCCTTTGGCTCAGAGAGGTCTGCGGGTCTGGCCCAGAGTCACCCAGCCTATGCCTTTCTGGCGAGGAACTACCAGCCACGAGAACACTGGCCAACCTCCTCCAGCCCTTGGGCACAGGGCTTCTGAGGCAGCTCCAGGTCCCCTAAGTAGCCAAACTGAAGCGGGGACATTCATTTGTGAACTGTGTCACTGTGTTCCAGTGGCCTAGAATCTTTCCAAGAGTTTCTCAAAATCCAACAGAATAAATATCAGATTTTTCATTGCCTCCCACATAATAGGAATACAACTTATTGCCGTGGGAGCGCCAGACTTTCGGCAGCCCCCATAAATCTGGTGCTCTGACCGAGTCTGTGTGCATTTAAGCAAAACCCAGCCCACGCAGGGGGGCAGTGGATGTAATTGGAATACGGAGCGAGGCTTCTGGCTTAATCATAGTCTGAATGTTAACTGTTCATTGTGCGGATTGCCCTGTAAACACACTCAGTAGCCCCAGCGTGTGTACCTGACACAGGCTTACACAATCAGTGCAGTGAATGTCCTGAATTCGGGGTTGGAAACAGCCCCGACTGCAGTGAACAAGGCTGAGGGTCACTGCCCCAGAGAAAAACATAGCTCAGCCCTCTCCAGGAGGCCTCAGAACACAATGTGTGGTTTCCCCACACCAGACGAAGAAGCAGAGTTTGTTTTGAACTACCTGGTTCCGGATGGATTTTGCCAGAAGACCATTTTGTAGTGAGTTCTTGGAGGATTTTTATGGCCCTGGAACTTCTTCAGGAATAAGCTACCCTATGGTTGTCTTTACTGGGTAGGCAGCGAGGTCAGAAGGTAGTGGGGGAGTCCTGGCTGGTGTGGCTACTTGGACTGAGTGCCAGCCTGCGAACCAAAGGGTCACTAGTTCGATTCCCAGTCAGGGCACATGCCTGGGTTGTGGGCCAGGTCCCCAGCTGGGGGTGCACAAGAGGCAACCACACATTGATGTTTCTCTCGCTCTCTTTCTCCCTCCCTTTCTCTAAAACACACACACACACACACACACACACACACACACGGTAGTGGAGGAGAGACTAGGATGGAGAACAGTGCAGCCGAAGGATTCAGGGGTGGAAGAAAAATCCGGAATGACTTCTAGATCTGCCAAGGGCGTTGCTGGGCGGCCTCGCTGCATGACAATGGCCAACATCCTCCAGGGGTCACACGATTCGCCCTTCACAACGCAGGGCTGTTACCTGCAGAGTCTCTTGTGGCACGGGCCTTGATTCACACAGGTAGGTATTGTCATCCTCATTTCACAAACGTCAAAAAGACTGGGGCCAGTTCTGCCCCAAAGAAGTATGAGTAAGTAAGTCATGGCCACAGGGCCGGCACTTGTGCTCAAAGTTCAGGGGCACCAAAAACTCAGCAATCCCAAACAATCATATTTTGATGCCATTATTTTTTTGAAATTACTGCAAAAAGCCTATGGTGAACAAAATATCGAACTTTTAAATACATACAAGATTTGCTATATTTAACAGTGCTTTGATGAGCCCCATTGGAGCTGAAGGCAGAAGTATCAGTAATACTAACCTTTCTCTTGATTGCTGAGTTTTTTCACTTCTTAAACGTTGAGCCTGAGGTGGGCATTTGGCTTATCTCAACCATGTTCCGGCCCTGTGTGGGCGACAGAATTATCTCCCCAGATCACACATGTGACGGTGGACGCCTCTGCACCGGATTAGATCAGAATCCCTCGGAAAAAAAATCCCTACTACGTACAGGACACAGTCCCGGTGCCTCAGCCAGGAGCAGAGAGCCTGCTGGGGCCGAGTAAGCACAGAGGGCATGCCCCAGACTGGGCTCCGTGGTTCCGTGCATCAGATCCTCTGGGGTGTGGAAGGGAGGTATATGAACTTCCGTTTGTTTTTCTGCTGCATGTGTTTGGGAAGTTATGTTTCTGGTCATGTTTTATAATGTCCTATCTAAGTTCAGGTTCCCTGGGAGCAGAGCCTGAGGCAAAGATCTGGATGGTGGGACTCGTTTAGGGGGTGCACTCAGGAGAAACTTAGGGGAGAGTAAGAAAAGCCCAGTGAAGTAGAGGAAAAAACTAAGCCAGGGTGTGGCCTTCAGCCTGATCCAACTGGGAGCTCTAGAAGGGAAAATTTTGTCTACCTCTGCCAGCCACCGGACCCTGGGGTGGTCAGGGGCGTCAGCTTCCCAGTGAGGCAGTTCCCTTGGCCAGGTGCAAGTCTTCAGACGAGACAGCAGCTCTTCTGTGAATGGGCACAGGCACTCTGCGTGGCGGAGTGTGGGGAGACAGCATGAGACTGTTTATCTACATCCCTGTTCCATTTCTTCCTCTTGTATCTTCGCCATTTTTAATAACACAGGACTATGCCTTTAATTGAACAATAAATAGACAAATGTCGCAGGGGATGAGAATAAAAGCTCCTGTCTTTCAACAACCGTAGGCAGCGTGGATGAACTGGAATCCACATCTGAATCCTGCACCCCATGGCTGGACCCAAGTCATCCAGAGAAGCCAGGGCTGGGACAGGCAGGGGCCCGTCTCAGGTAGCTGGAGCCTAGATAGTAGAGGGGCCCAGGCCTGTTTGTTTTGGAACCCGGCGTGGGAATGCTTTGGCCCAGTCTCTTCCAGTTCCCTGGGGGCACACGGGGAGCGCACAAAGGCAATGACTGAATCGTGGGGAGCCCCTGGGGCTATGCTCAGGTGAACTGATCATTCTGGCCTCTTCCTACCTCTTCTTATGCCCCGAGCTTCACTGGCCCCTCCAGATGCTGTGAAATGCACAACCTATGTCATCCCGGGCCAAGAGCAGCAGCCAGAGTGGAAAGCCCCACGGGGAACAGGAACCAACAGCATGAAGAGAATCTGCTCTGAAACAACAGAGGTTCTCCTTCCGTGCCTGGCTGGAGCCTCTGTGCAAATAGCTCTGAGCCGAGCTTCTGGGCTGGTACAAAAAGGCCTGAATTTAGCTCGCATATGAGAGAGAGCGCGGTGAAAACAGGAGGGACTGGGGAGGCAGGTACAGCTGGGACCCAGCCTCACCTTGGCCAAGCACCAAACCTAACTAGCTGTGTGACCGTTGCTACCTTCGGTAATATCTCTAAACTGAAGTCAAGGTCATTATGACATCTGCATCAGTGTCTTAAAGCCAAAGCCAGGACAGTGAGCTGTGAGCAGAATAACCATAATTGGGTACTTACTATATGACCAGGACAGTGATATATATGTGTGTGTGTGTGTGTGTATGTATATATATAAATGAATGCATACACACACACATTCCAATGTAATAATCTCAAAAACTCATTGTTTTTAATTTTTAGATGAAGAGACTAAGGCTCAGAAAGGCGAGTAAACGTCACAGCTGGTAAGTGGTGGAGCCCGGATTTGAACCCGGGCAGCTTACCTTTTCACCATCCCCTTCCAGGACTCCCACGCCCGCCCTTTCTCGTCATTAGCGCCCCAAGTGAAGGCTCCGAACCCTTCTGAGGCAGCGAAGGCCTTGCTTGCAGCCATTTGAAAGTCGTAATTAGGAAGCAGGAGTCATCTTTATTAAATTCTGCGTGGTAGCCAGTCGGATGTAGAAATCTCACAATTTCAAGGGTTTGAATGTCTTCTTTATCCCGATTGGTGCCTACCCCAAATTAAAATCCCCTGAAGGTACTGCTGTCTTAATTAACAGTTTGCCTTGTTAACACTGTAGATGTTTTGCTGGCTGTGAAGCGGGACGTGCCAATTTAGAGGCGCAGATGCTGGGCGGGAGGACGACGTGCCCACTCCTGGGGAAGCCCAGCCCGCTCGGGCCAGCTGTGGCTCCCGCAGTTCTGCTGGGAGGTCACCGAGAGAGAGGGCCCCCGAAGAACAGCTGCGTCCGTACACCAGGCAGCGTCTGCATGCCGTGGGCTGCCCGTGGAGTCTGGGAGCGTGAGTTTAGAGCCATTGAGACCAGAGTATGTGTTCTGGCCCCTATCTGTGCTGCGGTTTCCTTGGCAGTACTTACCTCATGGGATGGTCCAGCCCGTAACTCAGGTGCCGAGGTGAGGCTTGAAAGAAGACAGGTGAGCAAGGGTACTCAGCACAGAGCACCTAAGAATGGAAGCTCTTCTCCTCTCCCACCCCGCCTGCTCTAGGGGGCACTTTTCATTTTACTTTATTTTTGTTGCCAACCAGCATCGTGACAGTGTTCTGCCTCATGGGATATATTTTCCCTTGATCTGAGCACCCCGCCCCTCCAGGAAAAAGCCCAAAATTTCACTGGCAAGCATGTGGCCCCATCCTGGAAGACTTGAACATTTTCTAAAAGCTTTTTATTGAAAAATAGCGTACATATAGAAAAGTCGCACAAAGCATAAGTATACTGCTTGTTGCATATTTATAACCTGAACAGATTCTTGTAATGGCACCCAAAACCGGACACAGAACAGTGCCAGGTGCTCGGAAGACCCCACCGAGCTAGCTCTCTCCCAGCCACTAGCGCCCGGGTGCCCTGACTGCTAAAGCACGGGCCAGGTTGGCTAAGCTTCTGACGTCACATGAGTATGGTTACATACAGTTACATGTATGTGGAAATTAATGCCATTTCCATGAATAGAATCAATGGAATTGCCATGAACAGAATTAATGAAAAGAGAAATGGAACAGAAATTTAATGAGATGAAGTTGCATAAAAAATGCATACAGCACGTGTTCTTTTGCATCAGGCTTCCTCCACTTCACATTTTGTGAGGTTCATGCATGTTGATGCAGGCAGCTAGAGTTCACTCACTCCCACTTAGTGTAGTGTTCCAGCCTGTGACTAGACCGTGGTTTGACTGTTCGTTCACTCAACTGTCGCTGAACACGTGGGCCGTGTCCAGGTGCTAGCTAATGCGAGTTGGGCTGTGTGAATGTTCTTGTTCGTGTTCATGGGTGAACACATGTATGCATTTTTTAGTAGAGTTGACGAGCCCAAGGTGAGAGGTACCGCTGGTGTTAGAAGACACTGTGTGTGCCCATTTACACTGTCACCAGTGACACACGAGGATCCCCATTGCCCCAACACTCGGTGTTGTCTGTCTTTTTCATTTTAGCCTATTATGGTAACAGGGAAAGGTATGGCACTGTCGATTTAATTCGCATTCCTCTGACGTCTACGGATCTTTTCACGTATTTATCGGCCCGTTGGACAATGTCTTTTGTGAAGTTCTTGTTCATGTCCTTTTGCCCATTTTTATTTCGTGTTGTTTGTCTTATTACTAATTTGTAGGAATTCTGTTTATATTTTAAATAAAAGTCCTTTTTGAATTTGCAAATATCTATTTGCACTCTGTTTATACTGGTTGTTTTTCATTTCCTTCATGGTATCTTTTTATTACTATCAACAGTTTTAGTTATAGTCCAATTTATCGCTGTGTCCCTTTAGCAGCAAATTTTTTGGCCTATGCAAGGAATCTTTCCCTGTCCCGACATCATGAAAACGTTCTCCATATTCTGCCTAAATGTTTTATTGTTTCACCTTTCACATTTAGCTGTACGGTCTACCTGGAATTGATTTTTGTGTATGGTGTGAGGTAGGTTTCCAGATAAGCTTTTTTCTGTACGGATATCCTCTTGACCAAGCACAGTATTTATAGAAACCCTTCCCCCGCTACTTCCAGGGAACCTTTGCTATACGTCAGATGATGATGTGTGTGGGAATCTATTTCTAGACTCTATTTTGTTTCATTGGTCTATAAGTCTAACCTTTGGGAAACTTTCATATGAAAGAGATTTATAAAGAAGTTTAGGTAATGATTGTGGACGAAGAAAGAGGAAATCCATCCAGTTTTTGGCAGCGGCAGTGGCCGGCTCCTGCAGCCTTGGTAGCACGAATTAGAGAGTCCAGTGTCTCGGTGGCGTGGGCTATAGTGTCTGCTCCAGGGCAGCCCAGGGGTATAAAATGCATATAGCTTTTGGCCATGTAGACTCAAAGCTGAATTCTCTGTTCCTCCCCTAAGACGGGGCGCAGGGTTTGAATCCTCCGTGCTTGTCTTCCCTGGAAACCAACCTGCCCTGTGTGCACCTTCCCCCGTCAGCTGCGCAAGGCAAGGCCTCTTGGTGTGACTGTTATAGACTATTTGCTGCAGTTTAATATATGAGACACTGCATCACAGTCTGGAGGTTCAGAATTACCTCCAAGCAATCATTTTCTAGAGGGCTGGTAGTAAACATTCTGTCACACGGCTCTTGGTTGTCGCTTGTCGCTATCAATCAGCCCCCAGGGAGATTTTAGGGGAAATGATACGGGAATGAACTGAAAACTGGCACATACAAGTGCGCAGGTCTCTGCAGAGGAAAACAGGCTTGGTGGCCTGCAGGGAGAGGGGGGCTCTGTCTGCCCCCAAACCCCAGTGTGTGGGTTTAAGCTCGGGTTGGCCTGTTAACATAACTCGGCTCCAGGGTCATGGGGTTGATCCTTCAGCCTTAATCTTGGCCTTTCATTATCCACCCTGAATGCTTCATAGCAAAGTGGTTACCTGAGCTTGCAAAATAATAGCAGCCACTTATGAGCACGCCTTCTGCGCCCAGGAGCTTGCTACTCCTTTTCATGCATCATCTCGTTAATCTTCACAGTGACAGCTGGATGGAGTTGGAATATTGGCCCATGTTACAGCTGAGGAAACCGAGGTTGGGAGATGTTGGAAAACTTGCAAAATCAGTCGGCTGGTCAGCAGCAGGGCTGCTTTTTGAACCTGGGCATTCTGTTTTCAGAGGCCAAGTGCTCCATCACCGCACACTGCTTCTGTGAAACATCCAGCTCCGACGGAGCCCCACTGGTTTGCACCTTCAGTAAACCATTACGCATGCTGTTCTTGTCCCGCGGGACGGAGGAAGGAACCGAGGCTCTGGGAAGGACAGCAGCTCGCCCAAAATTAGCAAGAAGATGGCACTGCTGAGGTTCCACTCCAGGGCTCTCTGGCCACACACCTGAAAACTTCCTCCTCGGGGAGGCAGGGGGAGCACAGGTAACACATCACCACGACAGAGTTGGAGGAGAGGGGCTGGTTCGTCTAGAGGACCTCTTGTGCCGTCGTGAACTTTGGCCTAAGTCCCCAACATGGTAAGATCAGGTTTTGGGGGACGGAAGCTTATGCCGTTCGTATGGCTTCCAGTCAAGATGGACGGGTAAACGCAGCACTCACATCCTCCCACAACTGCATCAGAATTACAGCTGAACTACGGAACAACCATCACTGAGAACCGCTTGAAATCTCGCTGAAGCGTCCTGCAACTAAGGCCATAAAGAAGAAACCAAGGTGAGACGAGTAGGAAGGGCAGGAACGCAGAAGGAACTGGTCCCCACCCACGGGCAGTGGCTGAAAACGGAGAGATTTCTGAACCGCGGAGTTCCCCCTTGAGAAGCAAAGGGTCTCAGCCCCACACCAGACCCCCCAGCCCAGGGTTCCAGTGCCGGGAAGAGAAGTCCCCATAACTTCTGACTGTGGCAACAGGCGGGGACTGTGGCTGAGTGAGAAGGAGGGCTGCTGGAGTCCCCGGCACTCCTCTTAAAGGGCCCACACGGACTGACTTAGACTCACTGGCTCTGAGCTCCAGGGCGGTGGCAGCAGCTCCCAAGGTGCTAGGGACACACAGGGAGGACCTGAATTGTCTGGCTTTGGGCAAGGGCTGAAGGGCTAACTTGCCCCCAGGCAGAAGTGCTGGCAGAGGCCACTATTCCCTGGTGGCTTTTACCCTAACCTCACGTGTGAATCACTGAGGAGGTGTGTCGGGTTGCATTGGATAAACCCAATCAGAATCTCGAGGATGGGGCTCGGCCATCAGCATTGTTTCAAAGCTCCCCAAGTGCTTCTGATGCACGTTTGATATACTATTGGTCAGTTACTGCCACAATAATGCTGTGAAACATCTCCCAAATCTCAATGATTTACAGTAACAAACATTTATTTTTCTCACTGCTGGGTCTTCAGATGGGCACAGGGTTGGCCAGTTTCCACTAGTGTGAGTTATACACCCAGACACTCTGGACTGAACGTCTTGGTCTAGGACCAGCAGCTCTCTAGGCACGCCCTTTTTTATGGGCATGGCAGGCATGCAAGTAACCCACAAAACGTGATGCTTCCTGAGCTGAACGGGGTCACTTCCTCCCACATTCCATTGGCCAAGGCAAGTCACATGACTAAGCTCAGCACCAATGGGCCACGGAAGTGGACTCCCCCTAACCTCAAGGCACATGGCAAAGAACATGGATATGTAATTCTGTTGAGGGAGGATGCAGAGCAGGAGCAATAGTCCAATTCACTACAGCTGATAACCACAGATACAAGGAAAAGAACCTAGAAAATGCCTGGTAAGAGTAGGTGCTCAATAAACACTGTGCATTCTCCCGGAGAGCAGACTCCCTCTGAGGCTGCTGCATGGGAACTGTTCTCCCTCCAGGAGTAGTAGCTCCAGGGATGAGTTGACTTCCTGCCCCATCATTAAGTCAGTTTCCAGGGAGACGAGACTGTGCCATAATGCACCAAATAGTGTGAGTAATTAGGAAGAAAGCCCCCAGTTGGAGGCTGCAGGAACTATTATCAGCTGCTTAAATATCCATTTGCCCATCCACCACTCACAAAGTGCTCTATTTATTTGCACACGCTGTAATATAGTGGCAGAGGGAGAATTCATTAAGGCAAATTGTGGGGGTAGTTTTTTAAAAAAATTCATCTCTCTGGTTTATGCAGTACACAGTTCCCCATTTAATGAGAACTCTGTGAGTCCGTTTTCCTTAAGGGTTTAATAAAAGTATAATTTAAAAAATTAAGACAGATGGAGAAAGTGCTGAGGGAAGCTATTTCTCCCATTAACTTGTAGAGAGGACCTTCTTGATACTGCAAGATGGGTGGGGTGGGGGGTGGGGTGGGAGAGGAAGGTTCCAGAAGCGATCAACAGTTCTTTAAGGCTGCATAAAACTCCAGCCTGCACTGATGTGGCTCAGGGATTACCGCTGAGCAGAGAAGAATTAGATTTATTTGGTTGAGTAATGGGTCCGTTACTAGCTGGCAGTTTAATTAATGCTGATATAGGAGCTTCTCTTTTTCTCAGAATTTGAACTACAGAGCACTGGGAAAGAGACGTTTACATTCCAAAAACTTTTCGAGTCATTTTGGGTGCTTTTGGAGCGGAGAGGAGAAGGAGGTAGGGAGAGTCGTTGGGGGTTCATGGCCAATGTCTACGCCAGACTCACGTGTGGCTGATGTGTTGGGGCAGACGGTTCGCCACGATCTGGTTCCCTTCCACCCTGGCTGCTGCCGCTGGCTCCTTGAAGCCAGGTATAATCCAAGACACAATTTCTAAAAACTTACTCAGAGTTTTTATTCTACTTTACAATATAAAATTATGATGATGTGACCTCCTATTATTAAAGAGGCTAAGAGTTAATATTGCTTGCATTTTGGGGGAGCTTATGTTGATGATGTTCCCTGGGAAGGCTGGTGGTGTTACTGTCATCCCCATGTTACAGACCCAGAAACCAAGGCTCAGTCACGCAGAATAGGTAGCACTGGGTCTTGGAACCTGCGTCCACGTCTTGGATCCTGCGCTACCCTTTTCTATGTGACAAATGGACCTCCTGCGTCTCCGAGAAGTGGGGTAAAATCCCTGAGGCTGGAGAGTGAGCGAGTACAGACTGAGGACTAGATTTCTCATCCAGCAGCTTCTGCCACGACACCTCTCCAGTTCAGTAGGGGATTCTGACTTTCCTTAACATTTGTCTGCGGAACGCTCATTAAGAAACTCAAACACACTCTCCTCTATCACCTCAGAAACGGTTAGCAAACCCACACCGACCGAGGGCTTTCTGTGTTGTGGGCGCTCTGCTGGGCGCACTGCGTTCTTTATTTCATTTGATCCTCACAGTACCTGCTGGTGGGGAGTGGAGTTGTGTCACTGTTTCCACTTTTGACATAAGGAGTCTGTGGTTCTGAAAGGTGAAATGACTTGTCCAAGGTCACGCAGCAGGAGGTGGCCCAAACTGGACTGGGACCCAGGTCTGTCTGAAACTCTCAAGCCTTTGCACTGAACGCCAAGGCTAAATAGAAACGATTGCTGGCTTTCCTTTCCCGCACTTGACCACTGTCTGGGGCGGCCTCCCTCCGAGATGATTAAGAGGTGACTGATGCAACGCAGCCCGTTATACTTGGGAGTTTGTAGCAAGTTCCTGCAGAAATCCCTCTTCCCCTTTGTTTGGAAGGAATCTGCTTCCTTGATGGGCTGTGTTGTAAGTCTGGAAGCTCTCAGAACTTGTTCAGATGGACAGGGGTCCCTTGATTAGCAGTTTGGAAAATACTCTATTTGCCTTTCTTGGGCTACTGTTCATTCAGGGGTGTCCCACCTGCAGCCCGTAGGCAGCATGTGGCCCAGGATAGCTGTGAATGCAGCCCAACACAAAATCATACATTTACTTAAAATATTATGAGATTTTTTTGTGATTACATGTTGCAATGTATTTAATGTGTGGCCCAAGACAAGTCTTCTCCCAGTGTGGCCCAGAGACACCAAAAGATGGGACATCCAGAACCAGATTCCTTTCTCACCAGAAAAATATCTTTGGTTTATCCTCCACATTCAAGTCAAAAGTAGTTGAAAACAACTTTTTGTTTCTTTACCACATCGCAAAAGGCACTTGAATTGATGGAGACAGGTCCAGAGAATGGAGAGGATGATTTGAAGTTCATGTTCACATCAGCAACATCGGCCACTGGCTTCGGGTAAGTTAAGCTGCTCTCTGCCTTGACCCATGAAAATAAGTGGGCAGGGCTTAATTTTGCAAGGACCCTTGGGCTTTCCATTTGGGACCAACAGAAGGGACTTCGGGGTCACACAGGCCCTCCTGGTGCTGAGCACCTGGCGGGAATGAGCACAGATTTTGGCATCAGACAAAACTGGATTAAACTCCCGCCCTCGCCACTCACACTCAGGTGTCAATATGAGCAACCTACTGAACTTCTCTTGGACTTCAACCATGTGCTCAAATGTGAAGTGGGGATAGCGAAATTTTCATTAAGTAACAAAAATGTTTGAGAAGAGACCGAGGCTAACAGAAGCAAAACAACTCATATAAGGTCACCCAGCTAGTCGCTGGCAGGGCCGGAATTTGAACCCACCTCTGTCAGACTCTGGGTCACCTGCCATGTGACATGGCTTCCCAGAGACAGTCACAGAGAATAGGTAGGAAGGATGACCAGTCCAGCGAAGGCTTCACCCAACTAGCGAGCACCGGCAAACTTATGCTGAGGCCCTATGGAAATCTCCCTGTGACAGAAATACCTCTAGACTCCCCTCATTTCCATTAGCCTCACACCGAGCCAGGCTTACCAAGCTTTCCTGTAACACAGGAATCTGGAGAGCCCCTCGGAGAGATTAGGTTCCTCTAATCTCACCAGGCCCAAGTACAGTTTGGGAGACGTGAAAGGCAGCGGTTATTTATTTCATGAATGGATAACGGCCAGCCATCCAGAGGGAGCCATGGCAGGAAGATGAAAAAGCTGTTAATCCAGTTGGAAGCTCATTTCTTTTGGAGTGGTCAGCGGCAAGCGGAGAGGGCCAAAATGAGAAAATATTGCCATGGTGCTCCCGACAGAAAACATAAATTATTCAGGAGACATTAAATTGCGTTGTTCACCACCAGAAGCATTTTTTAAATGTTTATGGTATCTGTGCAAGGGCATCGTGCTAGAGGAAGCTAAATAACCTTTATAGGTGTGCGTGTGTGTGCTGGCTTTTCCTTTTGTTTTTCTTTGTTTGTTTGTTCTGTGTACTTGCATTTCTTTGGAGCTGGTATCCTTTGTGAGTCACTTTCTGAGCTGATGTACTCAACAGTGGCTAGGCCAGGCTCACCTAACGCAAAAGGAAGTCCATGCCCTGTCCCCTGGGCAACTGCACTGTTGATGTCCATGGTGCTGCAGCTGGGGCTCTAAGAATCTGGGACCTGATGTGAAGCAGACTGATGGGGACAAAAAAAATACTCCAGATCTGGGAGGAGAGAAACTGGGGGGGAGCATGCAGAGAAGCATGTGGCAACTTTTCCCAGAGCATGTTGGGGAAACTGCGTGTTTCC
>PVKM010019257.1:0-24353 GCA_004027735.1 Carollia perspicillata | reverse complement strand
AGTTCTAAGGAGAACCCTTAATTCTCCCAGCAACTATGTGCAATAGAACGCATGAAGTACTGCCAACCAGGGAAACTATCTGAGCCTTGGTGTCCAGGGTTTTGCTTGGGGTTTAGTCCCGTAGATATGGAGTGCCTGTATGACAACATTTAGCTGCTCAGTCCACAGCCCCACCAGAAGTCAAACCGGTATATTGTAAATCATATTGTTAGCATAAACTAGCATTGCCCAAGGCTACAGGTATATAAAAACACTTTTAACAGACAGAATATTCCAAGAGCTTACAAAGTTTTCTCCCAGAAACTGGTCAAGGGTCAGTCCTTTCTATGGGTTGTGTAGAATTTGAGCTCTCTAAACGTTTGAGTAATCCTTTGCCATACAGCATCTCAAATTTAACATGGCTAAATCAGAATGCTTTATTTTCTCCAAAACCTTCTCTTACTTGAGGCGTTCCCACTTAGATAAATGGTATTACTATCAACTCAGTGCATCAAATAAACAAAGAAACAAGCAAATCTGAGAATAATTCTTAGTGTCTTCTTACCCTCTTCATCAGTTTCAAGGACAAGTGCTAGCAAGCCTTCTTTCAAAACATTTAAAACTATTCTGAAACCTCCCACTTCTCTGTATCTCTGCTACTGTGACAATAGCCCAACCCATGTGGATTTGGGCAATAGTCTCCTAAATTATTTTCCTCCTGCCTCCTTCAATTTGTACAGAATGATTTTTTTAAAATGATTCAGGTTATGTCATAACCCTGCTGAAATCCTCTGGTGGCTTTTCATCATCAGATCCAAACTCTCTCTTTTGAATTAAAAAGTTTATAACAGCATTTCAATCACTCTTTTTCTCCCCATATAGTTCTGTCGAAGTGCCCTTCTTTTTGTTCCTCAAGCTTGCCAAATTTGTCTTTGCTTCAAGACCTTTGCACCAATGATTCTGCTACTTGAAATGTCCTTCCTCTAAATTCATATGACTGCTTTGTCATCATTTGTAATTTTACACTTAAATATCAACTTCTTCAGAGAGGCTTTTTCTGAACATCCCGAAAAAGACATCTTATTACTCACCTGACATCATTCTATTTTAATGCTTTGTATTGCATTACATTCATCAGTATATAATATTTTTATTATTTACCTTTAAAAATGTGTGTTTTGCCCTGGCTGGTGTGGCTCAGTGGAATGAATGCTGACCTGTGAACCAAAGGGTCACTGGTTCAATTCCCGGTCAGGGCACGTGCCTGGGCTGTGGGCTAGTTCCCCAATAGGGGGTGCATGAGAGGCAACCACACATTGATGTTTTTCTCCCTCCTTTTCTCCCTCCCTTCACTGCTATCTAAAAATAAATAAAATAAAATGAATCTTTAAAAAACATTTTTAAATGAGAGATTTTAAAATAAATAAGTAAAAAGCTTTTATTTATTTATTTTTAGAAAGAGGGGAAAGGAGAGAGAAAAGGAGGGAGAAAAACATCAATGTGTGGTTGCCTCTTGTGTGCCCCTTATTGGGGATCTGGCCTGCAACCTAGGAATGTGCCCTGACTAGGAATCAAATCAGGGACCCTTTGGTTCACAGGCCAGCACTTAATTCACTTAGCCACACCAGCCAGGGCAAATAAATAAAATCTTTAAAAATTTTAAAAATATTTTCTTTATTTATTTTTAGAGAGAGGGGAAGGGAAGGAGAAAGAGTGGGAGAGAAACATCAATGTGTGGTTGCCTCTCATGTGTCCCCTACTGGGGACCTGGCCTGCAACCCAGGCATGTGCCCTGACTGGGAATTGAACCAGTGACCCTTTGCTTCACAGGCCTGTGCTCAATCCACTGAGCTACGCTAGCCAGGGCAAAATCTTTAAATTTTTTTTTAAATGTATGTTCTATCTTCCCCCTTACCTTGGCATAATATAAGACTTTATGAGTACAGTGTCTTGCTTGTTCTCTTTATATCCCTTGGTTAATAACAGAAGATAAACAAATAATATTTACTCAGTGAATAACTTTTTAATCATCAGAGTTTAGAAAGTTGCTTGGATTATAATTGATGTTTAATAAAACATTGTTTAAATTGGAGGACTGATGATAATAGAGGAATTCCAATAAAATTATCCCCCCGCTTTTTAGGGCATTTATTTATTTGAGCTTTACAGTTTTTTTTTTTTTTTTAGCTGTACTTTTTTCTCAGACAACAAAAAGCTAAAGGAGCTTGTTAATGCCAAACCAGTATTTCAACAAATGCTAAAGGGCTTGCTTTCAGAAGAAGAAGAGGAAGAAAAAAAATAATAAAGGAGGAAAATAGTTAAAAAATAAAATAACAATAAATATGTATCTGTCAATAATCACTTTAAAGTTTTCCCTTTCTGATTCTCAACTTTTTTAAAAATTTTCATTCTATTTACTAATTTGCTATAAAATAGCCTTCATTGTTTTTTTTTATCTTAGCTATTACAAAATCAAACTGATTCACACAAGTTTTGATGAGTTTTAGCATTATATTAAAATTTTATTTTAAGGCCGAATGGTTTCTACATATTTCAAAATTGATTAAGCAACCAACAAGACATATATTAGAGGGTGAGGTTTGTAAGCTTCCTCTACTTTTGATGTGATATGTCTAGGCTTTTAGACGAGGGATATCATGTTTGGACTAAAAATGTCATGTTTTCTTTTTAGTTTTGCTGTGTTGCAAATTGCCCTTGCTTTTTTCTTCACTTTGCTATTTCTGTTGTTTATCTGTACTGAATAACAATGACAGATGAATGCCACTAACATTTAATAGGGAGTTTAGTTATAATTTTGTGATAAGCACAATGAATGATAAACTAACTTATTTTTCCAACAAACTGACTTATAAACTGAATTTGTAATTATAAACTGAATTATAATAACCAACTATTTATTTATATTTTGGCAAATCTAGTAATCTTCTGACATAACTTTAGTGACCATTTTCTATTAGCATCAAGAGCACATTTTAACATCTGATTCCAAACAATATTGAGTAATTCACTTTAATATGTGACAACAAATGTGCACCAATTTATGAAAACGTTGGGTGCAGATGAAAGTCCAAGAAATGCAAGGAGCATGTTTGGGTAACTATAACACCCTCATTATCAAACCTGAGCTTGAGATTGGCGCATACTAAAAAACGTTGCTAATATAGTTCTAGGTCCACCTCTTTTCTGCTAGAGCCTGTCTGTGACTTGGCCCTGGTGCTATGGTTTTTGCTTGAGCATGACAAGAATCCATGTGAGTTCTCTCTGTCCTCCAATTTCCTGGACTGAGCTGTTCTGCTGGATTTTGCTGATATTAAACTAAGTCTTTAGGGTTTAGGAAGCCCAGGCAGGTACGCTGAACACAACAGAGGCAAATGGGTAATAGTATGGAGCATTTCTGCTTGATCTGTTGGTTTGACATGACAAAATGGCCCAGAAGGAATAGCAATGTCTTTTGAAGTAGCTGAGATACTTCCCTAATGTTACTTCTCTGAGTTTTAGATCAATGCCTGGGAGATGAATCAAAACATGTGAGAAGAGTCACCAAGGGAAAATGTGTTGGAAAGTTTGCAAGAGGTAAGTACCCAAGCCCAGGGAAAAGGTGGGGTGAGATGTGCAAGCAGGAAAAAACAAAGGGCTGAGTCATTGGAGGCCTAATTGACAATGGCACAGCTGTGACAACAATTTGCCGGCAGCCTGACCTATTTGATGAAAAAGCCTCTGCTTTCTTTGGAACCTCAGAGTTGCAGTGGTTCATAGGAACTCGCCACTCTTGTTTCCAGCTGGCTCAGCCTCATAAATACCTAAACTCACAAGATGACATTTTTAATGCTCTGCAATTGCTATTCTGCATTTATATTTATTGCAATTCAGCATATCCATTAGTGCATCTATCATTGATGTTTGTCACTGCTTCAGGAATACAGTCCATCATGCTGCATCAATTTCACTTTACAAGCTATTAATGTACTATAATGGGGCTTACAATATCATGTGGATATATTTGATTAGAGAGGTGTCAGAGTCAGTCAGACTGAACTGAGAATTGCATGAGGACCCAAAATCTTAATTTATTTGTTGTAAAGATGAACAGCCCTGATACATAGTGAATGTGTTAATAAAACAGGTGTTTCTTTTTTTACTTTCTCAAACAGGCACTGGAAGAACAAATTTAAGCAATCTATTTTGACTTAATTTAAAACGTAGCAGACATACAATATTTTGTTGACACTTGACATGTTTATTTTTTTAGCAGCATCATAATTGTGTTTTAATATTTTCTACATGCACTTGGCAGCTTTACTCAAGAGACAATGATGGCATTTGAGTTCAAGGGATAGAGCCAACTGTGGATTTCTGAAACAAGGTACACAAAAATATTAAACTTTATTAATAAAGCACAGATTTTTAATACATAATTTGAGATATTTCTGGTTGTTATAACAATTTCTGTTAAAAATAAGCAAAAACAAGAGGACTTCTGGTAAAGATGGAGGCATAGATAAACAGGGCTTGTGTCCTTGTACAACCACAGGAAATATTACAACTAAAGTACAAAACAACAATCACCCAGAATCATCAGAAAATTGAGCTGTATGGAAGTCCTACAACAAAGGAATTAAAGAAGTCATATTCATTCAGATGGGTAGGAGGGGTGGAGATGCAGAGACACAGAGATATGGAATGAGTGGTCCCACACCCACGTGTGGTAGATAAAAATTGGGAGGGATATCTCAAGAGTGAGGGATCCCAGCACCCCACTAGACCACCCAGCCCAGGGTTCCAGTGTCAGGATGATAAGTCCCCATAAATTCTTGCTGTAAAAACCAGGATGAGATGGGGCAGCAGAAGAAACTGCAGGATTCTCAAGGCGTCACCTCTTAAAGGGCCAGCAATGAACTTAGGCATTACATGGACATACTCCCTCTGGGTTCCAGCACCAGACCAAGCAGCTGGAAGGGCACCAGTGGCACACAGGGAGAAACTGAAGTGTCTGACAACAGGAAGAATGCCTGGGGACAGCTTCCTTCAGGACACAACTTCAGAGGATAGGCAGTGGCCACTCTCCATTTTCTGTGCACTTCCCCCTACAGAGGCACAGAGCGGTATTCCATATCTGAGATTCCATCAACCTGGTTCATGTGGGTTGCCCTTCTTTGGAGGTTACCTAAGCCTCTGTCTGGCACATCAAAGTTACAGGTGTGCTTTTCTACAATAGGCCATGCTACTAAGTTAGGGAGTCAAAGCAGGTCTACCTAATACATAGGAACAATACAGGAGGGCTACCAAAATGAGGAGACAAAGAAATATGGCCCAAATGAAAGAACAGAATAAAACTCCAGAAAAAGAGCTAAACAAAACGGAGATAACCAATCTATTAGAGACAGAGTCAAAACACTGGTTATTAGGATGCTCAAGGAACTCATTGGGTACTTTAAGAAGCTTAAAAAACCCAGGAAGAAATGAAGGTTACACTTAGTGAAATAAAGAAAAATTTATAGGGACCCAACAGTGGAATGAATGAAGCCAAGAATCAAATCAATGATTGGAATATAAGGAAGAAGAAAACATTTGAACAGAACATCAAGAAGAAAAAAAATTAAAAAAAACAAGGGTAGTCTAAGGAGCATCTAGGACAACATTCAAATCACAATGATACTGGAAGGAGAAGAGAAAGAACAAGAAATTGAAAACTTATTCAAAAAAATAATGAAAGAAAACTTCCCAATATTTGGTGAAGAAAATAGACATACAAGCCCAGGAAGCACAGAAAGACCCAAACAAGATGGACAAAAAGAGGACCAGAATGAGAAATATAATTAAAATGCCAAAGTTAAAGAGAGAACTTAAAAGCAGCAAGAAAAAAAAAAGCAGACAGTTACCCACGAAGGAGTTCTCATAAGATTGTCAGATGATTTCTCAAAAGAAACATTGTAGGCAAGAAGGGTCTGACAAGAAGTATTTAAAGTGATGAAAAGCAGGGACTTACATCCAAGATTACTCTATCCAGCAAAGCTATCATTCAGAATGGAAGGGCAGATAAAGTGCTTTCCAGACAAGGTAAAGCTAAAGGGGTTCATCATCACCAAGCCATTATTACAAGAAACATTAAAGGGACTTATTTAAGAAAAAGAAGAAGATCAAAACTATGAACAATTAAAACAGCAATAAATTCACAACTACCAATAATTGAATCCAAAAAACAAACTAAGCAAACAAGCAGAGCAGAAGTAGAATCATAGCTATCGGGATCATTTGGAAGGTTATCAGTTGTAAGGGGTAAGAGAGAGAATGGAGGAAAAGGTGCAGGGATTAAGATGTAGAAATTGGTAGGTACATTATAGGAAATGGAGAAGCCAAAGAACTTATATGCATGACCCATGGACATGAACCAAGAGGAGGATTGCGAGAGAAAATGGGGGTACTGGGTAGAGGAGGGCAAATGGGGAAACATGAGCACAACCATAATAGCATAATCAATAAAATATATTAAAAATAAATAAAAACAAAAGGCATCAGTACAACAAAATTTTGAAATTGTATAGAAATTAACAGTGCTTATGAACATGGATTATATTATTTCATCCTGTGATTAGAGTCTTGGAAATTATTGTTGATGTCCATGGACTCCTGAGGATGAACTTGGTCATGGCAATCTGAGCTATTTTAACATTTCTGGTAATAATTAAAAAGCTAGAGCCACTTTTAAAATCTTATTGTACCAACTGCAAAATATAAAGGAAAGTCCATTATGCACTTAAAAATTTTGTTTTTGAAGTATTATGAAATCCACCCCTGAAAATTATTTTTCTAGAGGGCTTAGTAATAGCATACATGGATAAAATCTAGAGTTAGGAAGATAGGCACTTGAACACCTCCTGAGTTACATTTCAAATGTATGGCACTGAGCAATGATTTACTTTTATCCTCACCTGAGGCATTTTTTTACATTGCTTTTAAAGAGAGAGGACGAGAGAGAGAAACATTGATGTCAGAGAAGTGTTGATTAGTAGCCTCCCATGCGTACGTGGACGGGGAATTGAACTCACAACATAGATATGTCTCCTGACTGGGAATTGACCCTGCAACCCTTCAGACCCTTCAGTTATGGGATGCTGATCCAACCACCCGTGCCACACTGGCCAGTGTGGTAATGATTTCTTTAAAGTTCGCTCTTCTGTATGTTTAATAAAGATAATAAGACCCAATGCATATGATTGACACTAAAATTAAAGGAGATGCAAAATGGGGCACATTCACACAGTAAAATACATGTAGCTATTAGAAAGATTCAGATGATTCTGTACATGATGTTACAAAATGATTTTCAAGAATTAGATTAAAAATATCTAAGATCAGAGTATTACACATATTATGGAAAAACATGATATTTAATATGTATGCATAGAAAAAATTTAGTGGGATATACAAAACATGGAAATCTGGGGGATTAAGATAAGGGTAAGATTTACTTTTCACATTATGTCCTTTTATACTATTTGATGTCTTATTCATATTATTAAGACATAATAATAAGTTCATATTATTTTTATGATAAAATTTGTGGTTTAATTTTTAAAAAGATGAAATTCATGAAAAAGACGAACATTATCTGGCATATACGAGAGCTCAGTAGATGCTGGCAATTTTTATAATGCCAATAATAAATGCTTCTTTTCCCCACGAAATGTGATAGACATCTTTGCTGCTGTTCTAATCAGTAATGTACCAGTAGTTTGACTCTGAAGTTAAATGAGAAGGAGTTGCACAGGAACAGATGGCTTTACAAATTCTATGTGATAACTGCCTCCAAGTGTGGATACACTGTAAACTCAGGAGGCACCAATAGGATGAGAGGCTGCTTCAAAAGACGGCTAGCAATTTAAGGGTGTCTTCATAAACAAAGTGCACAGGATGAGGAAGATGCAGTTCCTGGCCACTCTTACCAGTCATGGTACTCCAGAAATTTGTGTCCTGGGCGGGTTTCTTTCTTTGGAGATGTGACAAATTAGAGTATGCCCAAAGGAAGATGACCAGAACAGCTTAGGGGGCAGAGTCCATGTCCACATGAATAGCTCAAGGGGCTGAGGACCTGAGGAACTGAAGAGAAGGGGGCCTCAAAGACAGCTCAGTGGCTGCTGCACTGAAGAGGGATTCGACTTCATCTGTGTTTGTTCCTGAGGGCAGAACTGGGACCACTGAGTAGAAGTTAAACGGAGGCATATTTCAGCTTACAGCTGCAGCTAAACTCAGCATGTCATGATTTATAGTAACAAATGCCACCCTAGGCAAGGATAGACTTTTCTGTTAACTTCTGAAGATAAAATGTACCAAAGCATCTGGATTCTCATAAGGATAATGTCCTAAACCTAAATTAAATAAATAATCCCTGCAGATACAGCTTTACAAAGGTTAGATACATATAGTGGGTGAACTTTGCCTCTGCTGAAGTTCATGCCATCATTGGCTCCATCTCATCACTGTCCCCACCTGTATTCAATGGATCACTTCATCTTCCTGGTTATGCCTTCGCTGTGCTTTTAGCCCTCATCACTTCATTGCATTATCGTGGCCTGCAGAGTGTACACACTCTTATAAGAAATTTTTCTTACAGTCATCTCAATTTAATAAACTCTTTATTAAACATCTACTTATTTTCTACTGTACATAGGCTCATTAAGTCAGTCTAGACAAGGGACTATGGTTTAGGCAACTGGCCTTTCTTCATACCTATGACCTATTTAAATTGTAGTTTTTACAATAATTTGTTTAATTTTTTAAATGTCTATCATCCTGAGCTGTGACTCCATGAAGGCAGCAACCTTTTCTGTCTTTTTCATTAACAAGACAATAGTCAGCACAGTGATTAACACATGATAGGTATTCAAAATATTTGCTGAATGGATGAATTAGTTAAATGATCAAATTATTTTTATTTTAAAGTAGAGTAATATAAGCATTATGAGAGAAGTACCCACAAAACACTGGGATTCAGAGATAGGCATCTTATATATTAGGCTGGGAACCAATGAATGTATCATTTAAGATATCCACTAAATATTGGTTGCATGTATAAAGACTTGATCAGATTAAAATACCATCTTCCATCTTCATCCCAATAAATTCTAAAATGAGGCTTTCACATTCCACTTCCAAACAAGTGTCTCATGGGTTAAAGGAGGGATATGTGAAAGAATGCTAAATTACTGCCCTGACTTGCACCTACCTGCAGAGGCTATACAGTCATTGTCACCATCCTAATTACAGGGAAAATGAGCAATCATTGCTTGTATTTACAGATGTCAGAGCTAAGGTATTTTAAGCCACATGCATGAGTGTAGACCACAGGATCAATGGAGCCCTGCAGAGTGTTCCACAGACACAGTATGAATGACTTAGTCGTTTCCTAGCTGAGGAGCTGCTGGTGGCAAATCCTTTTGCTGTTAGCAGTCCCACTGTGTGTTCACTCTTGAGCAGTGTGACATTATTTCTCTAGTGTGAGCCACCCCATTTTGATTGCTATATGCCAGCATGTAGTCTTGTTGCTACCCGGAAAATGACAACTTTTCCACATTGCCTCTGGTGGTGCCTCACAGCATCCACATCACTTAGATCAATAGTTTTATCTCCCCTTTCCACTGTTTCTTTAGTATCTGTCTCTGTTGGTCTTCCTCACAGTCTTAACTCAACAGTCCTCGGTGTCAGTGGACTTGGCTTTGATGACAGTTGACTTGTAGAGTAGGAAGTCAGTACTGATAGCTCTTTCATTTGAAGTTATACACAGTTGTTACTGAGATCCTAAACTGGGGTGTAACTTGAAAATGCCATTCTCTGCAGGGCAGGTTCAATAAAAAAATTGAGGTGATTCCATTTGCTCAGCTAGGAGTTTGGTACCCTATGTATCAATTTGTCTTTTAAAAGGATCTCATTAGCTCTGAATTGCCTATAGATATTCTGAATATATGCTACTCCTCTTATGCAGGTGGACCATATATGAGGTTAGTCTGGAAAAAGTCTGACCATTGTTAATATAACAAGAACACATCAATGCAACATCAATGTCACCTGGCCACCAAGGAGCATGGACTGGAATATGCATGCATGAACAATGACAGTTTTACTAGTCAGTGGGGGGTGGTAGACACCATTGAGTGAGCATGTCTACTGTATGGTCATTGCATTCAAAATGTCTGAGTGAGTAGAGAAATGAATCTGCATCAAATTTTGTGTTAAGCTTGAACATTCTTCTGCAGAAACTATTCTGATGATTCAGAAGGCTGCAGCTATGGGCAACTGGCGATTGGCAGCTTCATCATGACAATGTGCAGACTCATTCATCATGTCTTGTGCAGAATTTTTTGATGAAGCATCACCCAGGTGACTCAGCCCTCCCTACAGCCCAGATTTGGCACCCTGTGACTTTTGGCTTGTCCCAAAACGAAAATTACCTTTGAAAGGGAAGAGATTTCAGACCATTGATGAGATTCAGGAAAATATGACAGGACAGCTGATGGCAGTTGGAAGAACTGTGTGAGGTCCCAAGGTGCCCACTTTGAAGGAAACTGAGATATCATTGTCCTATGTAAACTGTTTCTTGTATCTTGTATCTTCTTTAATAAATGTCTCTATTTTTTATATTACACAACTGGGTATTTTCTGGACAGACCTCATAACTCCTTTGGATTTATGGTGAACAACATTGTATAGACTTTACAAATAATCCATATTTACTAAGTGATTCTTCTTTTTATAGAGACTAATCAGTTCATATTGATGACCATAGATTTTTAGAACTTTACAGCCTAATCATATGAAAGGTCATCTGATGAATTTTTATGTAGTGCTTCCATGTTCTCTATCATATCCTCTAACACAGTTAACTAAAAGCATACTTCATTTTCTAGTGTTGCTTTGATATCAGACTTAGGGGCCATACTAAAACTAAGTCAGAAAGGCAAAACTAATAGCCAAGTGTTCAGTGATATTGGCTGAAATGAAATATACACATATTTTTAATTAAAAATCTCATTTAGTAATTCTTAATGACCACATATTGACTAAAGCTATTTTTAGCCATAATAAGAAACAGATAATAATTATTGTTGGAAAGTGTAGCCATTCATTATAAAGATCACCACTACACATTTTTTTCAGAGAATCTAGAAGAATTCTTAACATGAATTTGTCTATCTGAAATTAACGAGGTAGCTGGAATATGCAGTGGTTTGGGAGCTGACAAATGTAGTTGTTTTTCTGCTAAGATGTGTTCAGCTGGGGTAAATGTAAGGTTTAAGCCCAAATGCCAGATTATGATTTATTTCAATGAGTCATGCTATCTTTAGTATCAAACTATTAGCACATGTAAAATTGTGAGAAAGGCTAAATTTGCAGGATTTTCATACACTTAAAGTTTTCCCTTTGGCCTCTTTGAATGTCCTACTTATGTTAGCCAGGCCTTGTTAGTGTTTGTTTTGTTTCCTTTTTAATTTTAATTTTAATTAATTAATTAGTTAATTAACTAATTCATTTTTAAAAGAATTTACTGGTAAAGCTTTCTAAGCCTGGAGGGCTTTTCATGCAGTTTTTATTCTTTATGTTGAATTTATTGGGGTAACACTAGCTAACAGAATTATACAAGTTTCAGGTGCACAGTTCCACAACACACCATCTGTACACTGCATTGTGTGTTTACCACCCCAAGTCAAGTCTCTGCACATCATCATTTTTCTCTCCTATATCTTCCTTCATCTCCCTCAATCCCCTCACCTCGAGAATCCTCACCCTGTTGTCCATGTCCATCATGCTATGATTTTTCTCTCTTTATACTTTTTTGTTCAATCCCTTTACCTCTCCACCTAGTTCCCAATCCCCCATTCTCAGAGCTGTGAGCCTGCTCTCTATGAGTTTGTCATTATTTTGCTTTTTAGTTCATTTCATTCATTAGATTGCATATATGAGTGAAATCATATGGTACTTTTCTTTCTCTTACTGGCTTATTTCACTTAGCATAATGCTCTCCAGGTCCAACCATGCCATCATAAAGAGTAAGATTTCCTTCTTTTTTATGTATAAAAAGTAATATTCCATTGTATAAATATACCACAACTTTTTTATTCACTTATCTACTGTTGGACACTTGTGATGTGTTTAAATATTGGCGATCATAAATAACACTGCAATGAACATAGGGATGCGTATATTCTTTCAAATTAGTGTTTGAGGTTTCCCTGTATAAATTCCCAGAAGTGGGTTTTCTGGGTCATAAGGCAGTTCTATTTTTAATTGTTTGAGGTATCTCCATACTGCTGTCCATAGTGGTTGCCCCAATCTGCATTCCCACCAACAGTGCACTAGGGGTTCTATTCTCTCCACATCCTCACCAGCACTTGTTTGTCAATTTATTAATGATAGCCAATCCCACTGGTGTGAAGTGATAACTCATTATGGTTTTAATTTGTATTTCTCTGAAGATTTGTCATGTGGAGCCTATCCATATGCCTATTGTCCAACTGTATGTCCTGTATGGAGAAGTGTCTATTCAGATTCTCTACTCATTTTTAATTGATTTTTTTTTTTGGTGTTGAGTTTTATAAGTTCTTTATAAATTTTGGAAATTAACCCCATATCAGATGTGTCATTGATGCATCCCATTGAATGGCTTGTCTTTTAATTCGTTGATGGTTTCCTTTGCTGTGCAAGAACTTTTTAGTTTGATGAAGTCCCATTTGTTTATTTTTTCTTTTGTTTTCCTTGCCTAAGGAGATATATATATATATATATATATATATATATATATATATATATATATATAAACAATAATGCTACAAGAAAATGTTCAATATTTTACTGCCTATGTTTTCTACCAGGATTTTTATGGTTTTGAGTCTAACATTTAAGTTTTTAATTCATGTTGAGTTTATTCATGTGTATGGTGTGAGAAGGTTGTCGAGTTTTATTTTTTTCATATATCTGTACAATTTTCCCAACACCATTTACTGAATAGACCTTCTTTACTCCATTATATGTTTTTGCCACCTTTCTCAAATACTGATTGAATATAAAGGCATGAGTTCATTTCTGGGCTCTCTGTTTTGTTCCATTGACCTATTGTAATATGCCTCTTTTTAATCCACAACCATGCTGTTTTGATTACTATGGCTTTGTAGTATAGCTAGATACCAGGTAGTATGATTCCTCCAATTTTGTTATTCTTTCTCAAGATCACTGTTGCTATTTAGAGCCTTTTGTTGTTCCATATAAATTTTTGGAGTATTTGTTTCAGTTCTGCGAAATATGCCCTTGCTATCTTGATAGGAGTTGCATTAAATTTGTAGATTCCTTTAGGTAGTATGGACATTTTAATGATGTTAGTTTTTCCTATCTATGAACATGGTATATGCTTCTGCTTATTTGTACCTTTTTCAGTTTCTTTCTTCCATGTGTTATTATTTTCTGAGTCCAGGTCTTTTATATCCTTGGTTAAATTTATTCCCAGGTATTTTATTCTTTTTGAAGCAATTGAAAATGAGACTATTTTCTTAGTTTCTCTTTCTGGTAGTTCATTAGTGGTATATAAAAGTGCAACTGATTTCTGGGTATGTATTTTGTATTCTGTTACTTCACTGCATTCATTGATTCGTTCTAGTTTGTTTTTGATGGAATCTTCAGAGTTCTCTATATACCAGAAGTGTCCAAACTTTTGGCATCTTTGGGCCACACTAGAAGAAGAAGAGTTGTTTGGGTCATACATTAAATAAATTGTGACACATAATCACAAAAAATATCATAATGGTTTAAATAAATTTATGATTTTGTCTTGGGCCACATTCATGGCCATCCTGGGCTGCATGTGGCCTACAGGCCTTGGCCTGGACACCTCTGCTATACAGTATCATATCATCTGCAGGTTATGACAGTTTTACTTCTTCTTTCCCAAGTTGGATACCTTTTGTTTCCTCTTCTTATCTGATTGCTGTGGTTAGGACTTCAAGTACTATGTTGAACAAAAGTGGTGAAAGTAGATACCCTTGTGTTGTTTCTGATCTTAGTTTTTGCCCATTTAGTGTGATACTTGTTTTGGGTTTGTCATGGGTGGCCTTTATTATGTCGAGGTATGTTTCTTCTATTCTCACTTTGCTGAGATTTTTTATCATAAATGTTGATGGATTTCATCAAGTGCTTTTTCTGCATCTACAGATATGATCATGTAGTTTTTTCTGCATATTGTTTATGTGGTGTATCACATTTATTAATTTGTGGATATTGTACCAATCTTTCATCCTCACTAAATCCCTGCTGACAGTCTTAACAGAACTCCTTTGTAGTTAATTGTCTTTCTCTTGTTTTTCAAGGTTCTTTCTTTGTCTTTGACCTTTGCCATTTTAATTATGATTTGTCTTGGTATGGATCTTTTGGGTCCATCTTTATGGTAACACTCTGTGCTTCTTGGACTTGTGTGTTTTTTTCTTCTTTACCAGGTTAAGTAAGTTTTCCATCAGTATTTCTTTAATACTCATCCTTTCCTCTCTTTTCTCTTTCTGAAACCCCTATTATGTGGATGTTGTTATGCTTTATGTTCCCCAGAGGTCCTCTAAATTATCCTCATTTTTTAAAATACATTTTTCATTCTTCTGTTCTAATTGGGTGTTTTTTTCTACCTTGCCTACCAAATTGCTGATTTGATCTTCTGCTTCATCCAATCCACTGTTTATTTTTTTCCAGTGTATTCTTCATTTTAGATACTGTATTCTTCATTTCTGATTGGTCCTTTTTTATGATTTCTTTGTTCTTTTTCATTTTTTTGAGTTTCCTTATAGCCATTACTTTGAATTCTATAGCTGTTAAATTGCTTGCCTCCATTTCAGTTAGCTCTTTCTCTGGAGAGTTCTCCTGTTCTTTATTTGGGGCCTGTTTCCTCATCTCTCCATTTTGGCTGCTTCCATGTGTTTGTCATCTGCTATGACTCCTGGTTTTCATAGGGTAGCCTTATGTACGAGGTGTCCAGTAGGATGCAGTACTGCAGTCTCCTTGATTGCCTGAGCTCAGTGCTCCAGAAATTTCCCTTGGGTGTATTATGTGGACCTCCTGTTGTAATTGAGTCTTGACTGTTATTGGCCCATTCATGGATGGGATCGACCCTCAGGCTGGCTGACTGAGGCTCCGCCCTGACTATGGCATGCAGTCAGCTATATGGGTGCTGATAACATGAAACAAAATTTGCCTCAGCACAGTTTGGTACTTGCCCAGATCTGCCTTTGGATATAGTGCTTGTATAGCTTATTGGATCCTGGTCTGATGTGGCTGACTCTGCTGGGTCTGGGTTCATGTGGGAAGGACCGAGTTATGCACCAAGGTTAGCTTTTAACTGCAGGGGATCTGTGGGAAAGTCAGTGAAAGTCCAAAGGCATCCTCAGACTGGCCATCACTTGCCTCCTCCTGGTAGCTGCCTGTTAGGCTCAGTCACTCAGTAAGCCTCTCGCTGTACTCCTTGGCAGAGCCTAAGTGTCACTGGATGGTGCAAGAGGGAGTCCAGAAGATGAGATCACTGTTTTCTCCCAGGCTGATGCCACACAGAGGGTAGTGCTCCACCTGACAAAGATGGTATCTATGGTATGGTGGAATGACTAGCACAGGGATCCCGGTGACCATTCCTTCAGTTTGTCCTAAGAGCCATAAAATCTAGAGTCTCCTTACAAGACTGTAGTCTGCTGCACCCTCCCTAGGGTAAGTGGCATGAACAAAATTTTGTGCATTGGCCCTTTAAGAGAGTGCCTCCTCTCTAGCAGACTCCCACTTCTCCCTGGATGACAGAAACTCCACTGCTTTTCATAGTCAGATGTGATGTGGGTACCTCTTCCTGCTTCTGTGCTCCAGCTAGGGAGCCAAACTTGGAGTCTGGACCCCATCCTTCTCGAGGGAACCACCTGCAGCTAAGATATCTGTCCAAACTTAGCCATTCCCCATAGGAGCAGGACCAGCCCTTTTCACATCTCTCCCCTTCCTACAAGTCTTGATATGGCTTCTATAAATCTTTGGTTATAAGACTTCTCTTCAGTTAGTCTTAGTTTGTTATTCAGTATGATTGCTGCACAGATTACTTGTAATTCCAGTATTGTCCTGGGAGGAGGTGAGTGTATCTTCCACCTACTCTACTACTTTCTTCCCTCTTTGGGTTTTAAGTCCAATGTATACTTAATTTACCTCCACTTAACCAGTTTTCTAGATTGAGAGATGCCCTCTGTTTCCCCTATGAAATGCTTAATACCCACTTCATGTTAAATGCAAGTGTTAGATGGTTATTCTCTACCACATTTGTGCATGTTTATTCCTATTACTGTGCTGAATACTTAATAAGAGTAAACTATGTTTCTTTCCAAACCTGTTTATGCCTGTTATAGTATTATAATTATGTAATTTAAGTTAATATCTGTTTTCTGATCAATTAATGTAAGAAAGGAGAGTTGTGGGTATTAAAACTAAATGAAAACTTCTGTACAGTAAAAGAAACTGCCAATAAAACGTAAAGGTGACCAAATGAATGAGAGATGATATTTTCATACAACAGCTCTGACAAGTGATTAATATCCAAAATATGTAAATAACTCATACAACTTAACACCAAATAAACAATCCAATTATAAAATGAGCAAAGGACCCGAACAGACACCTCTCCCAAGAAGACATACAAATGGCCAATAGATATATAAAAAGATGTTCAACTTCACTACTGAAATGCAAATCAAAACTACAATGAGATGCCATCTTACACCTGTTAGAATGGCTGTTATCAACAAGATAAGTAATAACAAGTGTTGGAGACGTTGTGGAGAAAAAGGAACCCTCACTCACTTCTGGTGGAAATGTAAACCAATGCAGTGGCTATGGAAAACAGTATGACAGTTTCTCAAAAAATTAAGAACAGAATTATCATATAACCCAGCAATTCCTCTTCTGGGCATCCACTTGAAAAACTCAAAAACATCTATTGCAGAGATATATATGCACCCCTATGTTCATTGCAGCATTATTTATGGTGGTCAAGACATGGAGACAACCAAAGAATCCATCAACAGAGGCTCGGATGAAAAGATGTGGTAAGTATATACTATGGAGTGCTACTCAGCCATAAACAGAAAAAGATGTAATCCTGCCATTTGTGACAACATTGATGGACATTGAAAATATTATCCTATGCAAAGTAGGTCAGTCAGAAAAAGCTAAGAATCAATGATTTTACTCATATGTGGGATATAAAACAAACACAGAGACACGGACAGCAGTATAGTGGTTACCAGAGGGTAAGGATGTGGAGGAATAAAGGGTAAAGGGGGCAAATACATGGTGACTAAAGAGGATGTGACTGTGGGTGGTGGGCACACAAAGCAGTACACAGATCATGTATCAGAGAAACGTACACTTGAAATCTCTATACACTTTTAATCAATGCCACCCCAATAAACAACAAAAATTAAAAAGGGATGTGCTTTCAAACTTAAAAAAAAACTAAATGCAATACCTGAAAAATGTGATAAGAGCAGATGATTAAAATAATATTGGTCAGGAATCATGTGTGGATAAAACAACTGTAAGTAAGGAAAACACCTTTAAAAGTTGGAAGGATTTTGTACCTAGATTACTTTACAATTAGCTTTAAAGCTCCCATTATACTTTGAAGAAGGCTAAACTGGAAATCAGGGTTATTGTATTTTGGCTGTGGTTTGTACAAGAATAACAGTGGAAACTTCAATTAGCATATATAAAAATAATAGAAAAGTACGCATACATTTTTATATTTTGAATTAAAATAAAAGTTTTGAAGTGTTCATCACCTTCATGATTTCCCACTTGTAGAGACTTTTCAATTAACCAGCAATTTTCCTGCCTAGATCTTTTGTGAAAATAGTTTTAACCAGTAACAAAAACTAATTCATGTTAGGGGCTTCACTCAAATAACATTGGGTAGCTCACTGAATCCTAGGTTGAGATGAACCAAGACCAAAGGAGGGAAGGAAGCAGGGAAGCTCTGGGGAGCGCAGAAGCAGGAGGTCAGTTTGTGACCCTTCCCACTTCATCTCTGCTCACGTGAGTCCTGGGATCTCTGTCTGTGTCTCTAGGTTTTAAGTTTAAAGTTTCTGTCAAAGAGAAGCTGATGCTACCAGCTTGGATCAACTAACTACCCTTAAATCAATTACCTATTTTGAATCAATAATCTATATTGCAGAGGAAGAGCCTCATTTTACTGTCATGAATCAAGAAACCATTTTTGGAAAAGAAGAACCATTGTGAATTATGGACCTGCTTCCAAGAAGGGATATTTTAGACTTAGAAAAAATGATATAAAGTTCAATGATAAATATATATCAAGTATGGGGAATTTTATCCACTGGTGTTCCAGGGAGCTGCTCCCAGAGCTAAGAGATTAGAGTGGAGGATCAGGGCATAATTTCTGAAGATATGAGAGAGAAGGTCACATATCTGAAAAGTGGGGCTCTAGGAGGAGTAGGGTATGAGGAGCCAGGGTCTAGAAGTAGGAAACCAAGGGGAGAGTAATATGATACTGAGTGGCCAGGAATGAAAGACAGAGAGAGGGGGAGAGAGAGACACACACAAGTCAACTTCTGTCTTGTGTTTGGGAGGTTGGGGAGAGAGGAGATCTAAAGGAGATTTTAAAACATTTGTAGGAGGAAGCACTGCATAAATACTTGCACCCTCTACTTCAAGAAAACCAAAATGAAATCAATATTATTTTTTAAGGATTTAGTTGTTGGATTAGATGAGCAAAAGCCAGTCACAGCAAGGGAAACAGTAATTATTTATGCTGAGATATCCATAATGTAATACACATTGACTATAATATTTTAGATTTAGCATTGCTTTTGGAAATCATTCTTCTTTACTCAAAGGAAAAAATTATATGCAAACACATTTATTTCATTTAAGATAAAATAGAGAATTATACACTCAGGTTCTAGTTTATTTCTCCAACTAATAGGTCTGTAAGCTAGTATTTCTAATCCTCCTTTTTGTGACTCATAAAATGTGGTTGATGGATATGAATATCAAACAAGCTTATATATAAATGTGTGCAAGATGAAAGCAAGATATTATTCCAGCATAAAATTATTAAAGGCTTATGTTCATATACTACCTAGATTCCTAGAAATGTAGATATAGAATAAATGTTTATAAATAATACTGATAAAAGAATATTATTTCACTTGGGATCTTCTCCTTTATCATTTCTTTTGGAAGGTCACAAAAATCACTCATTTTTCCTTTTACTTGCCCAGCACACATCGATCTTTCAGAGTTCCTCCCCACACATCTCCAGAATACGGCACATATTCCCTGGTTCTCTTCATACATGACCCTGAAACTAATGTGCAGGACCCATTTGTTTTCAGAATGAAGTTACCAGTTCTCAATATACAGCAATATATTTTCAGCACATTTGCCTCTGGACTATATGGTAGTGTATGTGTGGCTAGCCCTTCACAATTTCCCATTATCTTCTTCCCAACTTTGTGATGTCTAGGGTGTGTTTTTACAACTTTTGTATTTTATTCCTTTGTCTCTGAGTAGGACCTCCTAAGATCTCAATAAAAGTTCTCCAGTTCTTCAGGAGAAGAGCTTGGTTTGAGTAATCCCTGGCTTACTGTCCTCTTCTTTTCCCCACACACTTTTTGTCTATGTTGTAGAAATCTTCATATGGAAGATGATCTGAAAAGCCTATTAAGGATAAAATGAAGGCATCCCAGTGCACTTGGCCTCAAGCAGATCATTTGTAAATTTAGGAAACTCCTGACAAGTACCTGCAATTTTAATATCCCCTTATTTCACACAAGAAAAAGAATCACCTTAGGTCATTTTGACAGATATAATTTGAGTCTCCTGTGTACCCTGGATGATAAAGGACATGTAAGAATTAGTTTTTACTGCACTTTATGTTGCAAAAATATTATAGTTGTTCATAAACTTAATTCATACAATGACATTCAATATAAGTTAGTTCTTTCCAGAGAGATTCCCATGGAATGCCTGTAGTTTTAAAATAGTACTCATTGTTTATTGAACTACTTAAAAGAAATCAAAAGTGATTTTGCTTATGTTTTCTTAAAGAAGAGAAAAGTTAGATTATAATCTATTCATGTTTCCTCTATGAGAGTATGTTCCAACTGAGAAATGGGACAAAACAGGAAATACTTTATGATTTTTTATGTGAAAGAGGGACTATAACCATCACTTCTGTTTAGTTTATAATTTTTCAAGTTTTGCCAGCCTTTCATTCCCTCCTGATGGAGCACTTCTTAACTTGCATCATACATAGTTATACAAAAGGGTATCAACAGAGGAAAAATTACATGAATTATTTAGGAAAGCCAAATGCTTTAAACATTACTATGAAAAGTGATATTTTAACATTATTCCTATCATCTTTTGTATACAAGTATAAAAAGCTAACATTTACTTACTCTAGGTAAAATGAATACATTGTTATACCAAAGTTATTGATAAAAGTTTTCTCTATATAATAATAAATATGATCTATAATATATATAATATAATATATTACATATAGTGAATAAAGTAATTTTGTTCTGAAAATACGGTGTCTCTGAATGTATGTATAAGTGGTATTTAAAGACCATTTATTTAATTCCTCCATAGTCATTCTAATTCCTTTTATATAATATAAATCATCTGAACCACAATCATTAAATTGCTTTTAAATAGTGAAGTTCTATACCAGTAGGCAGTATTGTTATTACTTCTATGTTTTATTTATTCCCCTGAACACTGCTTTCTGCTTTTTTATGTATTCTTTTATTTGTGAAAATCATTGACAACACAATGAACTTTCCAAACACCACAAACTGCTGTTCTCAAGCTGCTGTTCACAAGCACTTTGAGAGAAACATTTAGAATTTTTGAATAATAAAAAATGGAATCAATCTCTATTTGTGTGAGTTCCTAGTATGTTATGAATGCTATGTGATCTTGGTATTTGCTTATCAAAGGAATGCACTAAAATATTGCAGAAAAGGCCATGGGGCATGACAAACTCCATTTTATTACTTCACTTTCCTTTGACAATTAATTCCATTGCTCTCTCTTTTGTTGGTCTTATTAACAAATTTTAACAAGCAGATAAAAGTTTTCAGTCTAGTGTTTAGCAAAAAATAATAGCATTTCAACATGAATAAGGCTTCATTTTATAGATTTGATTGGTGAATAGTCTGATTTTGATGTTTTAGATCTTATTAGGCAAGAGTAATCAATGGGTAGTTTTCTTACCTGATGATTATTCTTATGCACTCTTCTCGTGGAAAATTAAGTCAGCAGATATTCACGGAATTCTCCCGTATGCTTGTGAAGTGGTCCTTCAAAATGACTCTATCTAGTCTTTTCTTCTGTTTTGTATTCTGCTCTTGTATTACTCTGCTCAAGAGTCAAAGTCCCAGCAAAGAGGATTCAGTTGACCAAACATACACGAAGCTGTATTGTGGTGGTAAGAGGCAAGTTTTGGCAGAAGGCATCAAACTCCTTCTAAGTCTTAGAAGTAAGAAAGGCACCTGAATTTATCCCCCTAAGACTGCACTCATTAGGGAAAAGTAATGCCCCAAAGTAATGGGGTGTGGTAAGCGAAGAGAGATAGATAATGGTCTCCACAATAAGCAAGCTACATGGAGTAGGTGGAAATTTAGCATAGCTTTCAACAAAGTTTGCGTTTTAGCTGGGCATAGAAAGGAAGCCAAAAGCATTTCAAAAATGAATCAGTTTGAATTACTAATATTCAATTGTTTGTTTTCTTAATCGATTGAGAGAGCTAGCCATGAATTAATCAATTACAAAGACAATAGCATTATAAACAGGAGTGTTTGGTTCCCATAAGTGAAGCCACTTTGTAACATGAGTCTTGGCTGAGCTTCCTAGTTTGCTTTATCTTTACCCAAATTTCACTTGGTTGTTACTAGTGTTATTGTGAAATACTAACATATGTATAACTTTTTGCTTTCCTCACAGGAAAACTGAGACTACTGTGAGTTTTACTAAATGACTCTGATGCCCTCAGAGGGAGGTTCAAAGTATTGCAAATAAACAATGTAAGAAAATTATCTTTCTCACTCAGTTCTCAATTCAGATTTTAATTGTGTCCTTGTTATGTGACTTTGAGCAAATGTTTTAAATGCTCTGATTCTTTGCTGTGGCCAGGTGGCTCAGTTGACTGGAGTGTTGTTTCATATACCAGAAAGGTTGAGGGTTTGGTTCCCAGTGAGGGACCCATGCCTGGGCTGTGGGTTTGATCCCCAGTAGGGAATCTCTCCTACTACTGATGTTTCTCTCTTATATTGATTTTTCTCTCTCTCTGCCTCTTCCTCTCTCTCTAAAATCAATGAATATATCCTTGGATGAGGATTAAAATAAATAAATATATAAATGCTCTGACTCTCCATATCAATATAATATTTATATCACTGATTGTTTGAATATATATTGAATACAATAGATTAAAATTATTTATAGATGTAAACATATTGCCAATTACATTCCTTACATTAAAAGAATAAATGCATTCTAAAATTTTAAAACCCCCCAAAATTGAAAATTATGTGCTATTTTCTGAGAAAAAAATAACCAAACAATTTAATATGGAATGTACATGCACAGTACAAGAATGAGGTTGAAGCTTTAATGTTTCAAAAATAGTTTTCCACGAACAAGTATAAAAGACACATGAACAAAAACTAAAGGGGGTGGAAATGGGAGGGAGGTGGGGAGCACTGTGGGGGATGGACTAGGATGGGAGTAAAAGACAGAAAACTGTACTTGAACAACAATTAAAATAAATTTTTAAAAAAATAGTTTCCAATAGTGTTCTTTTAAAACTAAAATCATAGTCTTAGAAATTTGTATAAATGCTGTTTATCACAGTGTTTTGTAGATCAATAAAAAGACACCCATTTTAAATCTTAAATTATCAGATTTCCTAGTTTAAAAAAATAGTGAGAACTAAAACATATATATTTTGTTTTTAGTTTTCTGCACCAAGGAAGCACAATGATATGGATACTCTAAAATAGCAAATAATGTAATCAGCGTTTATGTCTTTGGCTATGCAAGCCTTGGGGAATTAGTACTCAGAACCAGCTTTGCATAAACTGGATCAGTAGCTGATAGTTTGGTTATGTGATGTAATTTGAGAGAACAAATCCAAAAGTATCTCTTTAGTGTTCAAAGTACCTGAAAATCTCATCAAACTTATTGAAAGACCTATTTAAGAGTTAAAACCTTATCTGGGAAGAGTAGAAAATTAATTCACTAATGCCAAGAACCATGCATATCCTCTGCTTTTCTGGGTTCAATCCCATCTTCCTTTGCTCCTCTCTCAAAAAAAGCCTCCTTGATTCTTTCCCAAATACTACCTGACTTCCATTTCTTTGTATTCTGGAAGTGGCTCCCCTTTTATCTCCACTTGTTCTAATACTTTTTTTTTTCATCTCCCATCCCAATCTACCCCTGCAGTGCTCCCCACCTCGCTCCCATTTCCACCCCCCTTAGTTTTTGTCCATGTGTCCTTTATACTTGTTCCTACAATCCCTTCCCTTTTTCCTCTGAAATTCTCTCCCCTCTCCCCTCTGGTTACTGTCATGCCATTTTCTATTTCAATGTGTTGGTTATATTTTGCTTGCTTGTTTGTTTTGTTGCTTAGGTTCCTGTTAAAGGTGAGATCATATGGTATTTGTCTTTTACTGCCTGGCTTATTTTACTCAGCATAATGCTTTCCAGTTCCATCCATGCTGTTGCATAGGGTGGGAGCTCCTTCTTTCTTTCTGCCACATAGAATTCCATTGTGTATATGTACCATAATTTTTTGATCTATTCATTTACTGATGGGCACCTAGGTTGCTTCCAACACTTGGCTATTGTAAATTGTGCTGCTATGAACATTGGGGTGCATAGGTTCTTTTGGAATGGTGTTTCAGGGTTCTTGGGATATAATCCTAACAGTGGAATTGCCGGGTCAAAAGGCAGTTCCATTTTTAGTTTTCTTGAAAAATTCCATACTGTTTTCCATAGTGGTTGTACCAGTCTGCAATCCCACCAACAGTGAACTAGGGTCCCCTTTTCTCCAGAACCTCTCCAACACTTGTTTGTTGCTTTGTTTATGATGGCCATTCTGACTGGTGTGAAGTGGTATCTCATTGTGGTTTTAATTTGCATTTCTCTGATGGCTAGCAATATTGAGCATCTTTTCATGTGTCTCTGAATCCTCTGTATGTCCTCCTTGGAGAAATGCCTGTCCAAGTCCTTTGCCCATTGTTTAATTGGGTTGCTTGTCTTCTTGGAGTGGAGTC
>PVKM010019256.1:0-24371 GCA_004027735.1 Carollia perspicillata | reverse complement strand
TACCTGGTCTCTAAAACAAAAAAAAAAAAAAACCCATTTTATAGCACCAAAATTTTGCAGAAAATGAAAGCCTGTTTGCTTTGGGTTGATTCTTGCCTTCTCTCAGTCTGGGGGGTGGGGAGGTAGAGGCGACGATAAGATTAAGAAAGGATAAGGTTGCAGGAAGTTATCGGCAACTGTAATCTGCTGTCCACATTCTTTCTCTCTTGCACAAGCTCTCTGTATGTAAAGGTAGGTGGAAGGTTACTTGTCTGTGTTCAAGGAAGAATCTCCTAGTCTTCTCTAAAGCCCACCCATGCTTCTGAATACTCCGCTGGATAGCATGGTTCCCTCCCTCATGGGTTAGCAGGAATACCGAGAAACTTTACTCTCCTGAGGGATTCTGGCCTTACTTGTGGCTATACATCATGACATAGAGTGTGGTGAGAACCACTGGCTCCAAAAATGGCAGAACGATACAGAAAGGAATTAATCTCCGCCATACCCTCTCACAATTGAAAAACAGGACTGGCTCTTTAGCATCCAGAGGCCAAATGTTAAACTTATTAGAGTTTAAAAATGGTAAGAGTTTAAAAAAAGGTAAATGCAAACATTTTCTAGGCTTTGAAGAGAGACTCCCAGGAATGTTATCTTTACTCCTTTCTTGCCCTACCCTACAATGGAGCACAGAGGAAATTTTGATTATTCTTCAAAATAGAGAAAATCAGTCTTCAATAACTGCCTTGTTTTTGTGTTATACTTGCCATTGACAACTAAGATCCCTCTTCCATCTAAGTTTTTAGCCCTGGAAACCTTCACCAGCAAGTTAGAGCTGGATGATCAGTTTGAAAATAGAGATGTGCTTGAGGATAGGCCAGGGGCACACATCAATAACCATGGAACCGGTGGCTTAAATGAATGCCAAATTACTCATCCCAACTAACGCAGATCTGTAGCTCCTGTTTTGAAAGCCAGGGGCGATGACAGGGGCCACGAGTTTCTAGTACTTCCCATACGTACCTTGGAAAGCAAGGAAATGGCTGCCTGGGAAAGTCAGTATAATTGGGTATTGAGTGCTTTTCCTTGGAAAGAAGTTGATTTGTAGCATCTCTTGATTGATTGGTCTTTTATTTTTCCCCTTCTGCCCCTCTCCTCTTGGAATTCACTTGCTTCTTTTCTTAATTTTTTTACAGAAAAATATCATGGGTAAAAAGAAAAGATTTTATTTTCAAGAACAATGATCACATTAACAAGGTGTCAGCAGATAAGCTAAAAGTCACTCCATTTTCTGCTGGGGAAGAATGTTCTTTGCCACCAAATTGCATTCTGCTTCTCTTTGTCTACTCTCCTTTTATAGGAGGGTGGCAGGCCCAGCCACTCATGGACTCAGAAGAACTGGGAGATAAAATATACCCTTGATTAATGTAAGAAGGGAAATGTTTGAGTTGAATGATAAAAAATGACTTCCTTTCCTGTTACACAACATTCTTATGGCTGGAGCTCCCTATAGGAGAGTGGCATTTCTCTGCCCTTGGTCCAAAGTGTCAAGCAGAAAATAATTATAAAAATCTAAAACTTGGTAAAAGGCAAAAATCCAATTCTTGCAATTTAATAGATGTCTAGGCCTGGAGCAGATTCTCTTGGTACAGAATCTCCCTATATCCTGCCCTATATTTGGGGAAAACTGAAGAATCCCCTTACCTTTAAGGTATTGGAGCCATACACAGAGACCCAACCAGCACTCAGTGAAAGGGCAGTCAAACCAACTGGTGTTTGACTATGTCGCCAAATGTGTCTATTCAAAAAAAAAAAAGACAGGCTTCAAAACAATCAATGAAAAAGTGGATGGAGCATGGAGGAGGTAAAGAGGGAAAGGGAAAGAAGCTTCCTGAAGGAGGTGAGATTTTAGGTAGACTTTGATGGATTAGTAGAAATTTGTTAGCCAGGATAAACATTCTGGGGTTACACCTCTCTCAGCTGCTCTTTTACAAAATATCATAGGCTTTTTGTGAAGATCGTATGATGTAATGAAAATAAAGTGCACTGCACAGTGCTTGGTACATGACAAGACTGAATGTTTGCTGTTGTTATCGTCATCATCATCATCATCATCATCAGGAGTTGGTGTTTGAACTGTGTGAGCAAAACCTTCAGGATCTTTCGTAGGGAAATGGTGCTATCAGTCACGGACAATTACAATCCTTTCCCCTCTAATCTTACCCCACTTTTTCTGAGGCTAACCCTCATCTTTCATGTGTTGGCATACTTTGGTTAATATCAGTTTACCTCTGGCAATGAAAGCACTCTCAACCAAGTATCAAAAGATGTTTTTAACTCTGCTTCATTTCCCAATATAACATTTTATACACTCGTTTATAATTTCAGTAGTGGGTGGCTATTTGAGTGAAGGTGTAAATATAAAACCAATAGCTTATGTTGGCATTTCTATTGGGTCTTTGTTTTCAACATCTTATTTCAGTAACTTCAAAAAATATTCACTTAGGGTATGTTTTTCTTCCAATTTGTTTATTCTCCAGTGGTTTCATTCAGGTCACAAAGGAAAGGTGTTTTTGGAAAGAAGCAATGAAACTTATTTCTTCTAAACTTTGAAAGTTAAGACAGAAGGCTAAGTACTTTTAAATCATAAATAATTAAAATAATGAGTTTGAGAGGGGCTTGTCCATTGACATTGGGGGCTGAGGAGATTTGGGACCAGTGGTTAGGAAAGAACCAAGATGTTAACATTAACAGTAATTTAATGACCCCTTATTATGTGCTCAGCAGGACTATGCTAATTGTTCTGTCGTAGTTGATACTGTACAATTATAATGCTCCTTCTATATAGATGAGGAAAATGAGGCTTAGAGTATTTATATACCTTGCCTAAGATTATAACTCAGATGTTGCAGAGCCGGGACTTGGATCCAGTTCTGTCTGATTCCCAAACCTTTTTTTTTTTTCTACTGTAAGGTTATTCTGCCTGCAAGGGCTTGAAAATAATGACCCCAAACTAGACATGGGGGTGGTATTTTTAGGTTATTACGCAAGTTAAGAGTTAAAAGGATGTGCTGTGGCCTATGTACAATCTCAGCTAAGGTCGTCCAAAGCAGAAGGAAACTTAGTTTTGATTTGAAGGAGCAAAACCCAATCCACAGAGATGGCCTCTACCAAAATGACACTGTGAGCTAAGAAGAGAGACAAGGGACAGAACCAATAGTGTTCTCTGGCTTGAGAAATCAGAAGAGGGTAAGTAAGGCCTTTTACTTCCTCTTTAAATTCCTATAATGATTCTACTTTTTGCTAATTAACTTGACTGCCTGTAACTGATATATTTATTACCCAGCATTGTTTATCAACGACGTATTGTTCAAGTGCTCATTTCCTAAGAGAGGGTTATAAATGTCTTTGGGGATCATAAAAGGTGATGGATTAACAAGTGTTGGATGTTTAGCAGGTTAGGAAGTTACAATACAGATCGTCCTACACCTTTGCTTGAATGTGTTGGCAGTTCAGCATGAAGAGGTGGTGTTTTTCATTAGTGAGAAAGAAGATATTTCATCTTCTCATTTCTTAACTTCACATCCTGGTGAAGGTGCTTGCAGAAATCATGCTTCATCTCATTGAAAATTTTGGAGCAAAGTAACAAGTAGCAGATATGATTACAGCTCTTCCTAGAGTTACAAAAACATATTTTTAAATGTCTTTCTTATATACGTGGCCACCCTCATACCACCATCTGCCTTCCAAAATTTCCCAAAGCCACATATTCTGGATAGTCACCAAGCTGCCCTGGGCCAACAGCGCCACCTGTTGGCTAGAACAGAGAACTCTTGGACTCAACGTCCTTCCTTGTCCTTTGAGATAATAATGCATGTGTCCCTGAAATTCTCTGTACCAGCTGAGTGTTTCAGTCATGCCAGATTGCTTATATTTGTTCATCACACTATGCTCTCACATACCTCCAGGCTATGTATACTATTCTCTTTCTAGAATCTTTTATGACTTGTTTCACCTGGCCAACTTCTCTAGTCAGTTTGGAAGCCTTGGCCTAGGTACCACCTTCCTTGGGAAAACTTTCCTGAAGTTGCCCAGGATGATTTAGCCATCTCCTTTTCGATAGCCCATGTGCTCTACATGCCTATATTTTAGCGGTACTTCCAAGAGCAGAGAATGAACAAGTAACCCTAAGGGGATCTGAGCCAGATGATGGAGACAGAGATGGGTAGAGTTTGGAATGGCCCAAAACAGACTTACATAGATCTTAAGATTTCTTTGTAATCATATGTGTCACCCTAAAATTCCTATAAAATTAAACTATACATTATTTAACATAAAATAATCTCCCTCAACCAATTATTAGGTAAAACTAGTGGTCCACATTTATCCTGTAGCTTCCTGAACCCTCAGGCACAACACAGTGTATCTTGGGAATACATGTAAGTCTCTCTGAAAACCATATACAGTACAATGTCTTTCTAGTCTGCAAGTCTAGGGTCTCCTTCAGAGTAGGGACTAGGCCTTTCATCTCTGCTATAATATTGCCTAGTGTATTTTAGATACTCAAAAGTACTATTTTGGGGGAATGAGTGAATGCAGTAATATTGGGCACAATAAAGAACCAGTGTCAATCTTCAGAGACAGATATTCCAGTTGTAGACCTCAACATCTCCATCAGTCCACTAGTCTTTCCTTACTTTTTTTCTTGCATTTCACTGGGAATTGGCATTTCAGATTAAATTTTAAAACCATCTTCTGGCATTACGTTAATGTTTATTCACTACCATTGCAAATGAATATTTTCCCAGAAATATTGTGGAGGAAGTAAACCTTAATGGGCAAGCCTGTAACTCTAAATGACATTTGTAACTTTTTTCCACGGAAAAATGTGTCCTGAATTGAAAAGAAAAACTTACCAATGAACTTTGGAATACTCCCCCACATCCTGCAGCTTCAGTTTATATGGGTTACTGCCTACAGGCTGAAGTAGGGGAAAGGGAGACTAAAACCACAGACACAGATTAACATCCCAGAATCACTGGAGTGGGCATGACGATCTCAGATTAGTCCTTCCCTGGGGTCTCTCATGGCTCTACCAGCATCACCATCAGGCCATCTTTAACATTTCCAGGAAGTCACAAAAATCCATTCTTACACATTCAACTGATATTTGCTTCTATGTGATCATAAAACTGTTCCCTCTCTGAGACAAATGAATACCTGAGCCATCTGTTGTCTCTCCATTAAAAATCAATTTTAAAAAATCAGGTTCATTAGGAAATATTTATGACTAAAAGAGTTCCCCTGGGTGCAAAATAACTTTTTTAATTTGTTGTGAAATTATTCTTTGGAAACTTCACACTGTTTCCCCTTTTTTCTTTTAGAAATGAATTACTCTAAATCAAAACCCATCAGGAACAGGCCAAACCATGTCTTGATTCTTCTCCATGTCATACTCCAGGTGGTAAAACATGAATAAAGGACTTCTGACAAGAAGGGTAGACTTCTCTATCTGGCTTCTTTAGTGTAGCTTCTGGTATATCACAGGGGCCATTGATTCTCCCCACCTAATCATGTCTCTTTCTTTTGTTCAATTTGACCCTATCCTTAAATTTAAAACATCTTCCTTTCCACTTGGTACATAATACTATTTCTATGTTAACTCTGATCTGAAAGTTTCATTTTTTATTGTACCTAGAAAGCAACTGGTACAGGTCCCGGCCTAGAACCTGAATCCAGTGTCCTGGCCACGTTCTTAGACTGGGAAAGCTGTTGGCGAGCAAGTTTAGAGCCTGAACTGAAAATAAGAGCAAACACTCGTATAGAGAGTGTTTTTCTTTAACTCATAAAGTTTCTCAGTAAAATATCCCTTTTTCTAGAATGTAATTAGTATGTGTTTAACCACAAATGCAGAAAAATTGCTTAGGGTCGGACCAACATATTTTCTCAGGACTACAAAGAAAGTTTCTTCTCTTATGTGCTCCTTACAAAACCTTGCCAGAATCAACTAAAAGGGAACCCCTTTCATTACATACACTTTTCCTCAAGAAGTAAAATGAACTAAATTAATTCATTCCCTTACCATTGTAAATACCAAATGAAAAAGCCAGAGACATATAGATGTAAATACTGCTTCTGTAATTATTTTTGTGTTTGTATAACTAGAGAGCACTGAGAGAAAGAAAAAATAAATTATTCAAAGTTCAAAGGTTCCCAGATTTCCTAAGAAAAGAAAAAAGAAAAAAAAAAAGCTCAAGTATCTGTATGCTAAGATAGCCAAAGGACCAACTAATATGTTTACCCACTAGCATTTTCTTCAAAAGAAATGGCTTTTGTCAAAATTGGTGGGAACTCAAAGTGCAGAACACTTTTTCCTATTAAATGAAGTTAGTAATTAATGTTGTGATTAAGAGTTTAGGAGTTGATTTCACTATGTTGAAATTGCAACATACAGCCAAAGTTGAGAACTACTGCTGGAGGTATTTAATTGTGATGATTATTTTTTTTCCTTTCTTAGACAGTTCATTTGGCCCTAATTTAGTTGCGATTAACTTTCTTCATTTTGAGGGTCTCCGTCTGTAAATTTCCCAAGTGTGTGGGAAGGGGAAGGTGGACATCTCTTTCAACACTCCCATCTGTGTTTTTGGATGCCCTGTATTCTTAAGAAGACAGCAATGACCATTGTTATTGAATATTACAAAACTGACATCACATCGTAGCACATTGCAGTTCTTGTTTCACAACATTACTCCTCTATTTCTCTGAAGGGTTTCAGGGTTATGCATCGGAATGTGTAGTCTTTAAATACATCATCTCTCCTTCTCTTCCTTCTATCCCCTGATCATCTCTTAAGCGTAGCTCTGGGCCACTCACCTTTTGTGATTCTTTTCCCTAAATCATTTGACCCAACATCGGCCTCCAAAGTCCAGGATTGGAGGAAGGGAGGTGGTGTTCTGGGATTGAAGGTTATCCATAGGAGGCCTCTCTGAACTGGTACTTTCATGGGACATAATTGAGATGATGAGAAGGCTTTGAACTATAACAATATTTGGAGCCATCAAAAAGGATTAATTATGTTTTAAATAAGGCTTTAGTTTATGATGTGTATGCTCAAATCAACAATTCTCACGATTAGTATCTATTTTGACACATGGCTAGACATTTATTTCAAAGAACTTGATCAGTTAGCCTTTTCTGTGTAACAAATCACCCCAATATTTACTGGCTTAAAATTTAGCAGTCAGGGCTGGCTTGTTGAGCTCTGCAGGGCTTGCTTCTGTGTCTGTAGTCACTCAGCTGAAGCTGGATGGCCTAGGGTGACCTCATTTACATGTCTGGTGGTCAGATTGAGGCAGGCACATTCTTCTCCATGTCATACTCCAGGTGGTAAAACGTGAATAAAGGACTTCTGACAAGAAGGGTAGACTTCTCTATCGGGCTTCTCTAGTATAGCTTCTGGTATATCACAGGGGCCATTGATTCTCCCCACCCAGTCATTTCTCTTTCTTTTGTTCAATTTGGCCCTATCCTTAAATTTAAAACATCTTCATTTCCACTTGGTACATAATTACATGTGCCTCATCATCCGAAGCCTAGCCCAACCTTCTTCATAGAGTGGCAGCAAGCATGGGTAGGCACCAAGATCAACAAAAGTAGAAAGTACAAGTTCTTTTGAGGCCCAGACTCAGAACGTGTACGATGTCACTTCCACTGCATTTTGTTGGTCTAATCAAGTCACACTCTTGATGGGAAGAGCTGAAAAGTGCTGTGGCTATTTTTGAAAGCTACCACAATAATCAAGAACCATTATTTGCAACATTTTAATGTATAAATTAAAATGGATTTGGAGTTATTCCACTAATAAAGTAACTCTCACTTGCATTCAAATAGACTTTGTAAATGGAAGAGAACGGGGTGACAATTGCCTGTGGTTATGACAATGAGTGATCCATGTAAATAGCATCTATCATGTGGGTCATGTCAGAAAAAGATTGCAAACAGCTGTGCAAAAGGTAGTGAATGTGGTGAGGTGAAAGAGCATGAATCTTAGAATTGACAGATCTGAGTTCAAATTCTATCTCCCCAACTTGTTAGATGGATGGCCTTGAGCAAGTTATTTAACCTCCCTTAAAGCATCAGTTTTCTCAACCATAAAACAGGAAGAATAATAATACTTTAAAGCACAAGGCTATTGTGAGGATTAAATGAGATTATGGTGTAATGCCCAGCACATAGTAAAAAACCATTTCATGCTAGCTTCCTTCCCAATCCCCTTCATTTTTTGAAATTCATGTGTAGTGGGCATAGTAACTCTCTTCTACTTAGAATCAAAGCTGCCCTGCCAGATACCAGCTTTTCTTTTTGTATGTATTGCATATCTTTGAGAGAGGACTTTGATATAGTATTTTCCAACCTGAAATCTTGGCAGTGCTTGCAAACATAAGGTTACAGTTAAAAATCCCAAGACCATTCTTAGTTTGGGTGCAACAAATTACTTCACATTTTTGAGTTGTGCCTAGCTGATTTTTATTTATGGCCTGGATACACCATGGAATTTAGGAAACCCACCGCCAGAAAAGAAAGCTTTGAAATAATAGAGGTTGAGCAGCAAGTATGGGAATGGTGTTCTCTCAGAAAGGATGCATTTACCAGACAAAATTTTCAAACATATCTGGGAGCTCTAAGTAGTGAGGTCGGTCCTTTAGGTAAGAGGGTGCCAGATTGGGCAAAACCTCTGCTTCTCCTGTGGTACATTCCATAGGGCTCCATTTTGGCTAAATCGTCATAATTCCCACCAAGACAGCACAGAATGATAATGATTTTATTCATTATTTTATATGCATTGCTAGTATATACAAAGCTTTATAGCTTGCCATAAATTGAGAGGGATTATCACAGCTGTTACTTATTTTAACAGGTCACAATACAGTAGTTTATGCCAGATGGTTTAGAGAATTTTGAGAGAGAAATTTTGTACAGGCAGCCATATAGATACTGGCTTGGGTAGTTGAGCCCTGAAATTAATTTACATTTGTTATGATATAAAATATATATAAATAAACACATAGTTCCTTATAAACGAGTGAGCCATTTTATAGCAGTGATTTCTTCTGGAGGTCAGAAGGTCTCTTGTGAGCAGTGGTGGGGCAGCGGCCGTAGTAATGTGCTGCTACCATGATAGAGGAGAAATAATACTTAGCCACATCCATAGATATGTAGGGATATTCAACTTGCTCTACAGAAATAAACTTTGGATGCAAAACTGGGTTTTTATTATTGGAGCCAAAGGGAATAAAGCAGGGAAGCCATCCTAGGTAGGTGGTGAGTGAGGAAGGTGAGCGTATAGGGAAGAGTAGAGCTGGAATTGGGATCCCCAAGGTTACCAACAAGGTCAGTCTGGGGTAAAAGGTTACCCAGCCTGGGCAGATCACAGAATCTATTGCCTTTGCAGATGCTGAAATTATATGTAGAGTGGTCAGTTCCCGATGATTAGTAGAACTGGGAAGAATAAATAAGTACTAATGATCAGAAATCATTTCAGAAGGTGTTTTCGGTTCTAGATTTCAGAGAGCGACAGATTTTCAGAATGAGAAACCTAGAGAAAACCTTATACATCTTCACCTTCCTTGTTTTATAAATGAAGAGATAGACCAAGAGGATTGTTTAAATATGGTCATCTTGGTTCTCTCAATAAACAAGTAAAATCAGACTGTCAAGGTATTTGGACTTTGCCAGCCTCTTCCAATCTCTCTCCCCTTAATCCACCCCATGAATTTTTCTTCTGCTTTCCACCTCATGCTGGAAAAAGACCACATCCTCACCTGTCAGAATAATCCAAAGACCAGGCCTAAAGCACAGCTGGGTTTTCTCAGTAAATAACCCAGAGATAAAATAAAGGTAACATACCATCTCTGGAATAGGATACAATTATTTAACATTTTTGAGTCAGTTCTTCCATCTCCTACAAGATAGGGGTCAACTAACATCTGTTGGCATCAACAAAATAAGTAAGTAGAAAAGGCACGTTTAAAACACATGTGAGGCATGTAATGGGTATAATCTATGGGTAGAAAATCAGGTAGTGACAGTATTTCAGAAGAAGAACCCATGAATGTCAAGGGACATGAGTAGAACTTCATTATGGATTCCCCAAGATGACTAGTAGAAGAATTAAAGCTTTGAAAATTCATAAGCTAGACAATTATCAAGATGCCCAACTCTTTTTAGAGATGCCGAGCTTCCAATAACTTTAGCTCTCTGAACACAGAACTAAGCCTGAAAGTAAGTGAAAGGAGCTTCCCAAGGTCACAGACAGTTGTCAGCAAGCCCACGCACTTTACCACTTAGGTTCTTGCTCAGACCATTAGTACTTTTTTAATGGATAGATGTTACTCAGCCATGGTGTCTGTTTTCCTCAGCCCACTATAGACTCAAACTATGGGGAAGGAGGTAGGAGGATGAGAGGAATGACAGCGGAGAATTAAATATCGGGAAAGAAGCTTAGAAATTGAAAAAGGAGTCTTTGAAATGTGTTACCACAGAGACCAATAATAAGTTTTAATAAATACCCCAAGTTAGTCAGCAAAGCATTAAATTGTGTTTTTGTATCATCTGATTAAAGAGATAGGGAAGTAAATTGTTCAAGGTAGGCTAATTCTGATAATAAAAATCCTAACATTTCAGTGGCTTATTTCTCACATACATTGCAGTCTAATGCATGTCAGCATACAGTCATTTGGGTACCTAGGTTCCTTCCATCTTGGGGTTCCAAGCCCCTCGTCCCCCATGGAGCCTCCACGTTCAGCCAGCAAGGCAGAGAAGGGAGTGTCTATAAAAATGGGTAGGAGATTTTACAGGCCAGGCCTGGAAGCACACATCCTTGTGCTCACATTCTCCATTGGCTAGCAGCCAGGTCTACGGCTGAACCAAACTACAGTGGAGGCTGGCTGCAGGAGAAAGAGGAAGACAGTTGAGTGAATAAACTAACTAGCCAGTTTCTTCCATGAAAAGTATAAAATATGTTTTTAAACAATTTGAGGCTTCAAAACAGCTCTTGGTTGGATAAACTACTTATATGGGAATTCACCTATACAGACTTCTACATCTCCCAACAATATCAGTTAAAGGGAATAGTTATGTCCTGAGCCACACTGTAGATCAGAGGCTGGCAAACGATGGCCCATGGGCTAAACCCCACTCAGTGTCTGTTTTTGTGAATAAAATTTTATTGGAACGCAGCCACATTCATTCATTTATTTCTTACTGATGGCTCCTTTTGAGCTACAACAGCAAAGTGGAGTAGTTGCAAGAGAGACTGCATGGCACACAAAACCTAAAGTGTTTACTACCTGGGCCTTTGCTGATCCCTGCTCTAGATCATTGCTGTCCTAAGGGAAGACACTTTCGCAATTGTTTTCCCCCTGAGACCTGGTACCCTTGACTTCCAATAAAAACAAGTGGGACACCCACATGGACTGGGATATAAACTCTGCACTTAGAATGCTAGCCCCAACAGGGCCCAGACTCCTCTCTACCCCCACAGCACCCCACACAGTACCTGGCATCTAAGAAATGCCCAGTAAGTGCTTCTGTTTGAACCATCAAGCCATAGGAAGCATCAGGTATTCTAACTCCTGTACAAGAGATAGAGATCCCCCCCAAACCTACAATATGGGCATCTGTGTGAACGCCTCAAACATAGGAAGGTACTACCTTCACTGGGCTTTTATTATGTTCCAGGTACCATCATGGTGCTTTATATGTATTATTTTATTTATGTTTCTTAACAACCCCATACATTAGGTATTCCTCTTTGTGTTCTACAAATGAGGAAACCAAGGTTCAGAGAAGTCATGCTGCTAAAAGACAGAGGAATTAGGATTCAGACTCGGGCCTTTCTAGGACCAGAGTGCAGGTTTTCTTCCTCTACACCATGGGACTTGCTAAAACCTGATTCAAATGTAAGCAATGTAGTTATGTAATTATTTTCATCATCGCACTTAGCAACAACCTCATTATTGTAAAGATCAATGCAAAGGGGGAAGACAGGGCCATTTTCAATGCTTTATGAAGTTCTGCAGGTCTCATTGCCAAGGCTCTCCTCTGATAGAGCAGTCCTGAAAACCCAGAGCAACACAGTTCATTTTCTTCAGATGCATGATGAGTGACTTAGCCGCCAGCTTCCCATGATCTTGCCAGGGATTGCTGTAGAGGGGAGCCATTTTGCTCCCCTGAACATAAATTCTCATTTCAAGGCCTGAGCTGTTTGATCCCACACATGGTAGCTCTTCCAGTGCCCCAAGTGGAGTCAGTCTGGGAGCTTGTTAATGGAGATGGTCAAGCATCCCCCTGAGTCTGATTCAGCCTGTCTGGGTGGGGCTGGAGTATGTATACCTCAAACAAGCTCCCAGGTGCAGCTGTGTTTCCTGGTCCTTGGATGAGCAAGGCTAAGGGAAAGATGTCCCTTCTCTTTCTGGAAGTTCTAACTGGCTTTCCCACCCACCCCACACGTCCTGCCAATATTCACTCCTCATGTCTTCCTGAAGACCAAGAGGCCCAGGTCTGCCCTTGACAGGCAGAAAACTGCTCCCACTGACCTCTCAGTTACATTTCGCATTCTTAATCATGCTGCCTTCTTGAAACCCTTTCATGTCCTGGTTTCTGAAATGGGGTCCTTTCTCCTTCCTGGTCTCTTGTTTCTCTGAATCATCTCTCTGTCTTGTGGCCTCTGTTTTTCCTCAGCCCCCTAAAATTTGGGGGTTCATGCATCTCTTCTCACTCTCCCTGGGGAGTGACCATGCCACCCCGTCTTGTTTATCCTTCCTGTCCTAGACATACTCTGTCTTCCAGGAGGACTCCAGCCAGATTCTCCATCCTCACTGGCAGCTGGCAGCTCTCCCAGGGGTGGTGTGAGTGGGGTCGGAGGAGAACAGCCAACTCAGACTTAACTTGGGTTTGGTGTGATACTTCATATGACCACAATCATAATTCATAGTACTGCCAATTAGGAAATGCTCTTTACCAGTGCTCGTGCAAACCCTGTGATTTCCTGTGACCTTGGCAAGTCCATTGTTTCACCATAATTCGTGAATTATGGAGGAGTCACGGGGCTCATGAACACAATACTGCCCACTCATGCACATCTGCCCAGGGCATAAACCTCCCTATTAGAAAATAGGTGGTGGGGTCAAAAAATAGCCAAGTTTTCCCCAAATGGGTTTACAAGACAGCAAGACAAATGACCAAAAACTGCATCCCACAAAGCATCCTTGAATAATTTCATTCACTGATTTTTCCCCCTTCTTATATATTAGGATCTATCCCATAAGTGGTGTGTTTTAAGTGGCCCTAAATGGCTTTATGTCTTCTGCATGTGGTTGTTATATAGAGAGCCTGCCCGCCTAAGGCATGGGCACACACTGCCATGGTTTTTTAACCCCGGTTCAACCTCAGAGCTGGTTTAGTAAATCACCCTTCCCTGGAGATTAGTACATCACAGCGAAGGCATTGTCTTTGCAGTGTTTTTAAGCCTAGGTAGGATGAATTGTGTCTAGAATGCAATGTTTCAGGTCTGGAGATGAATAGGGGGAGGGGACGCAATGTTACAATTTTACGGTCGCTCTATTCCTGTTACACGCGGACACATGCTCCATGCCAGTCTGTCCTCCCTCTTGCCCAGGCTGGAGGAGTTGGTATGGTCGGTGTCTCTGATTCCTCTGCTGTTAGCTAGAGACCCGAGAAAAGGGAGGTGAGAAGGGAGCCACGGGGGTGCGGTGCTGAGCAGCAGTGGTGGGTCCAGCCTGTTGGTGATGTACCGAGCCCACCACCACTCTGGGCATGGGTAACGCGCAGCACAAGCGGTCGCGCTGCCGGAGAAGGAAACGCACAGTTACCAGAAATCTGGATTCAGGATCCTCTGTAGCCCCCAGCTTGTCTAAGCGCACAGGGCCCGCGCTGTGGCCAGAGCCAGTGCGTGCCACCGAGTTTGGGGCTGGGGGCTGAGTCCTGCAGCTCACTGCGGCTGGCGGCAGGGGACGGATTATTTTTAGCAGGTTCCCTTTAGCCTAGTGGAACCAGGAGATGTTCGCGGAGACGGGCAGCTGTCTGCAGAGCGTTGGTGCAACCCTGCCGGCCGCCCGGGAGGTTTGGCTGCCGCATTCCCCTCCATTCACTGGGCTGTAAATTGAAGCTGTCTACACCCGCAAGGCGCTGGATCTCTGCGATCCCTGCGTGGCCCTGGGGCTACGTCCCGCCCAGGTCTCCTGGCACCTGATTTCCCAGTGGTCAATTAGGTGTCTCAGCCTGCAGCATTGAAGCAGTGGAGGGGCCAATGCCCCGGCTTTGATGGAGCGCGCCGTGTGCAGAGACCTCCCCAGTCGACTTCCTCATCAGAAGGCAGCATCCATTCATAATTCTCTCCTTGCCTGTGGACGGAGTTAGGCTGAAGCTGGGCATGGACTCCTGCGATCTCCCTTTTTGCATGTGAAGGAGAAACTAAGATAAAAGGGGAAAGGAAAGGGGAATGCGGTCCTAACGCAACAAGGCGCTGGAAAGCCCCTGAGAGGCCTCTCCTTTGCGGGGAGAGAGAGAAGAAGCAGATCCCGAGCCCAGCGCTCCTGGCAGCTGCTGCTTCTCTGCGGAGCCGGCACGCATGCCTACCTCACCTGACAGCCACATTCCCGGGGAGCCGGCACGGGGCCCCGCGGCGCGCCCAGGGCGCACGGGCGGTAGGATTTCTGCACCGGGGGAACGATGCATGGGCGGGCTTCCCAGGGCCGAGCCCGAGCCTAAGCGGGTGCTGGGAGAGGCTAGCGTCGGCGCAGCGCCCCACCGCAACCCCTCGGGATGCTCCACGTCTCGCAGCCCAGGCCACTCGGGTGTGTGTGAGATGGGACCAGCTTGGGGGGAGGGGGCGTGGGCAGGTGACATCAATTGAAACTAATTTTTCACACCTCTGGGTGGTGGGTGAACTTGGGGGACTGACTAGGCAAGCCCCGCAGCCCCAGCGCGTGCTAGCCTGAGAGGAAATACCTCCGGCTGAGGTCCGAGAGCCCAGTCCCCTTGGCAGAGCTGAGTGAGGGTGAGCTGGCGGTCAAGGTGGACCTGGACAGCGCACAGCTCCAAAAGGCATGGGGAGCACTCTGGCGTTCAGGGGTCTTTTATTTTTTAAAAAAAGCATATTGCAGCTGCAGCTTTGAAGTTTGCCGCCTCCTCCCCAACCCCCATCCCAGATTCTGGGGCGGGGCTGTACTTTTCCACTTGGCCGCCCAGGCCCTTACCAGCTGCGTGGAGGGGGCTGCAGGGGCTGCAGTGTCTGGTGGTGGGTTTTCTGCAGAGGACACAGGAACTCGAGGGTGCTGTGAGTGGGAGGGTGCCCGGAGGCTCAGCCTTTTGGGAGCTCTGAGGGCTGGGGAGAAGTCAAGGATTTCGCCTGGTGTCCCATCCTGTTTTCTTGCCCTGCCACTTGGTTTTGGGTGACATTTTGCCTATGCAGGGGTTTCACTGTCATGGAGCTGTCTGTGATGCTGTAAGGCAAAGGATGTTAGGATGAGATAGAAAAGAAGCAAGAGAGCAGGAGCTTTTCCTTTTGTGGCAGTGTTAACCCCATCCAGCCTGCTTCCTTGGCACACCTGTCCACCTGGGTCACCATCTATGGGTGTGAGTGGGACTGCCTGGCTGATTAGCCCTGTCAAGGCTGGTGGACCAAAGCTGGACTTGTCCAGGGCATGCCATGCTAGGAATGTGTGGGTAGTAAAAGAGCAAAGCCCACCTGGCGCCCCTTCTGGAAAAGGTTAAGCAGGCCCTGCCACGATGGTGCCATAGTATGGTCTGCTCTTGAGTTTCGGAGCTCCTGTTTTATGAGGTTTTTATTTTGCAGTTTCGTGCTCCTGGTCACCAGTTTGTTTTTCACAGCTGCTTGTGAGCATGGCAAAGATAACAGCATCTAAAAATAGCCCTGCGGCTGGAGATGCGGCTTAGCTTGACCCTACTATTACAAAGATGGGGTCTCCCTTCGCAGCTGTGTTAGTGTGACTAGTCACTAGTGTGACTAGTGGGGGCCCCAAACTTGGGCCCCCAAACAGCCTGAGACGAGATCCACACATCCTTCAGAGTGGTTCACACTTCAATCTCAAGGCAGGACAGGGATGATTCTAGGGTATCGATCTGTGTGAGAAGGGCAGCAGCTCATCCATTCATAGTGAGGCCCCAAAAAGCTGGGCTGCAAGATTGGGGGATGGGATCTCTAACAGAGACCCCTTCCCCACCCCCAGCCATGGACATCTACAGCTTTATATTCCCCCTGAGTTCCAGCCAGTGATATCTATGGGGCTTCCCCCTCTGTGCTTTAAGGGCCAGCACACCACTCCCCCTGACAAAAGAGTTTGGCCCAGAATAGTGAGAGACCAAAGGGTCCTGGGTGTAGATAGTAGCTGGAGTGTAATGCTTTCCTTTCTAAATGAAAACCCCTGGATGGTTGAGTGAGGAACCTCTTCCTGATAAGCAAGCAGTACTCAGTCTGCCTGAAGTGGGTGGCCCCCAGCTGAAGGGGGAGGTACCAGAGGAATGGAGACTTTTCAGTGATTGCAGTAGAAACCCAGGTCTCCTCTTGTGGGTCCTCGATCCACAGAGAGCCTGCTGGGCCTCTCCCATTGTTTATTTTCCAAAGACTTCCCCTATGTTCACCTTTTCCTTGGCAGCAGACTCTGTGGCAAAGCCCAGCCTGAATTTAAAAAAGTTATTGATTTCATTGAACAGTGGAAGTCTTTTTTTAAATTTTTGCAAAAATGCACCAGTAACTGCTGAAAAAATTTAAATGCCTTATGTTTCTACAGTGAAGGAAACAAACTAAAGAACATGGGAATTTATGAGGGAGGGTGTAAATCCTCACCATCAGTTCTCTATTCAAGATATAAATAACCTACCAGGTGATTCTCCTATCCCTTTCAAAGTAGACTTCGATTTTTATATTTTACCTTTATTTTATATAGGTTATTAATATAATCACTAAGTAAATATTAAGATAGAGAGCTTGGTCCTGACTGGTGTGGCTCAGCGGATTGAGTACTGGCCTGCGAACCAAAGGGTCACTGGTTCGATTCCCAGTCAGGGCACATGCCTGGGTTGCAGGCCAGGTCCCCAGTAGGGGACACACCAGAGGCAACCACACATTGATGTTTCTCTCCCTCTCTTTCTTCCTCCCTCCCCCTCTCTCTAAAAATAGATAAATAAAACCTTTTAAAAAACTTAAAACAAAAAGATAGAGAGCTTGATTTGGGGGAAAGAAGAGACCAGGAAATAGCACCTCTGAGAAATCCACCATTCATCTAGTCTTCCAAGTATAGACTTGAAAATAGTTGCTGGTTTAGCATTAAAATGCCCCCATTCTTTGTATTTGGGGATTATCGATCATCAGGATTATGATGATTTAATGTAGCAAAAAGGCCCAGTGCAATAGTAGCTAACTCATTAGCCCACTTAGAAGAGTAGATAGGAAGACCATGAGTTGGGGATGCATATTTATAAAGATGTCATTGATTTGGCTCTTCTGTAGCAAATAAGATCCCCTGCTCTTATATACAAAGGGCCTGCTTCCTCTTGAAGCTCTGAACCTGAAGTAGCAATTAACTAGAAACTCACACTGAGTGTATTGGTCAAGGAAAGCTGACTAGTACAACAAATAAGCCCCAAATCTCAGGAGTTTAACACAATGCAATTTACTTCTTATCACATACAGTCTAATCAGCTTTTGGCATGTAATGACAAGGAACTTAGTCCCTTGCCCTCTTGTGGCTCTATCATTCCCTAGGGCCTCAGAGTCACTTCTGGATTCCACTGTATCTAGCCAGCAGAAGGGCAAAGAGAGCATCGCCACCCACATTCCACTTGCCAAAACTCAATCACATGGCCACACTTAACTGAAGGGAGCCTGGGAAATGTAGTCTGTGCCACGGCAATAAGCTCCATAACCGAAGACCCTCTTTTTAGCTCTGCTTTGGGATTTGGATTTGGGTCTGAACAACTCATGTGGCCAAATGTACATCTCCATCTTAAAAACGGTGGTAATTCCACCTGCCCTTTCCTGTCTCAACAGGGATTTGGCGAGGTATTGAAACATAAAAAGGCTCCTAGAGGGACCATCTGGTCTAGCCTCTTTAGGCAAGGTCATTGTCATTATTCCCATGTTATAGATCACTTGCCCAATAGGACACAGCTAGTTTATGGCAGGTGTGGAATCAGAACCCAGATCTCCTTCTCTTGGCTGAGTGCTCCTTCTGCCACGCTCTGATCGCCTTGCCCTCTTATTTAGTTACATAGGATATACTTTCAGAAAGCTGATATACACTCACTGGACAGCCTTTAATTTTGTATAATCACTAAAAATACCTATGCATATTACTAAAATTCCATGTGAATTTTTCCCAGTTCTTACTATAGAACCACTTATTGTCAGACTCAAAATAGCCAGACACTAGTCTCTGCCATGTACATATATTAACTCATTTAACCCTCACAATAGTCCTTAGTAGGCAGGGACTATGATTATCCTTACTTAATACATGAGAATGCTGAGGCATAGTGAGGGTAAGGAACTTGCCCAAGGTTTATGGCTAACTAGTGACAGACCTGGGATTTGATCGCAGGTGATCTGGTTCCAGAATCCAGCCCTGGATTACTTTACTACACTACATCTCTGATCTGGTGGACTCCATGTCCAGCCCTCTCTGGTGTGTCCAATTGACACACACCCTGATACTCAGGATTTAATAATATTCTGAGTTTCCTCTTAGTGAGTGACCTTGAAGGTCTGTTAGGGAGTCATTTGTAAATTTGCCAAGGCATGAATTTGAGTCCCAAGCATATGAAATTGATACAAAGGATTAATTAGCTAGTAAGGAAGCCCAATCCTCAACTTCCAGTTCTGACAGCCCAGGGAGGCTTGTTTTTTTTTCTTTAAAAAAAGTTTTGGTCGACTCATCACTGGGTAGGTAGTAACTATGGGAAGTAATAAAAATGTTTCTTTCCTTGTGAAAAGTGGCATCTAATGAGGAAGGGCTCTTCTGTGCAAGGTTAAAAGGCAGTTGATTTGTTGGGGGTGGGGCAAGGTGAGCACAGTCACTTGACTCTTGAGTAAATTGGTAGTTGGGCTTGTTTTGTCTATATGTTGTTCATAAGAAATCACCCCCACTCTTACTGACATAAGAAACAACAGTCAATCTATTGGTTTAAAACTCTGCAGTCTGGGATGGGCTCACTGGGCAGTTCTGCTAATCTTGCTAGTGGTCAGTCATTTTGTATGTTACCTGAGGGCCAGGGCTAGGCTCAGCTGGAGCTCTGGGCTGGCTGTGCTTCTGTCGCTTTCTATGTAGTGTCAGGGCTTCTCCTTTTCCAAACAGCTTCTCCATGAGGTCTCTCCATATAGTCTGTCCAGCAGGATAACTGAACTTCTTACCTAGCTGTGTAAGGTTACCAACAACACAAAGGCAGAAGTTTCCAGGGCTTCTAAGTGGTGAACCTCTGACTTGTTTTACTAACAGAATGAGGGAAGTCACATGTCCAGGCCCAACTCTAGGGCAGGGAATTAACCAGGGGTGTGAATACCAGTAGGTATGGAAACAGACCACCACAGTGGTGAAGTCTGAAGCTTCGGTATTTACAAATCTGAGGATTCCCAAAGGTATCAGAAGTTAACTGTACATTAAAATGTAGGTTAAACAAAGTCCATTCTTTTTACTCCAATGGAGAGAGGCTGTTTTATATGCTTGGTTCTTTCTCTATCTCCAAACTAATGAATCATTTATGCCCATGAAAGTACCAGCACTATAGATATAACTGCCCAAAAGGAAAGGGAACTGAAGTGTGTGAATTCTCTCTTGCCTCTCCTATACTGTGTCTCAAAGGTCATTAATTTTAAAAAAGATATTAGTATTCACCCTCAGATATAAACAAAGGATAGTTTCAAAAAAGTGAAGAGCATACCTCTTGGATCAGGAGACAAGACTATTTTTGATCTCCATCTACTCTTTCTCAGCAAGTCACACATTTCGAGGTGACTTGGCATGCACAACAGAAGCCCCTGGATGCCTCAGAAGGTAGAGCTGCTCTCCTGCAGAAATGAGTTAGTAAATCCAATTGTCAGGGTTCCATTGCAGATCATCTTCCCCAGGCCCTTGAATCATAGTCATTATCACCAGTCAGGGTGCAGTGGCTACTTTGATGCACCATTCCCCAAGCACCCATTTGTCAGATCTGGAGACTGGTGGCCAACAGCTCACAGCCAAGTCTCTCTTCGGGAATTGTCCTTGGCTATCTTGCCTACAGTCATTCATACCCCTTCCCAAGTCAGCACACATCCAATGAACAGTACTACCTCGCCTCAATTCAGGATTCTGCAGGGCCATCCCAGCTCCAGAGCTCCCCCACGGGACTGCCCAAGCCTTTCTAGTGACTGTATCACAGCCTAACTTCTCTCTCTACCCAGTCAATTCCTCCACTGGAGTTAGCTCAAAGAGCATTTCCTACTAAATTTCTACCTCAAAGTCTACTTCCAGGGAACCTGACCTAACATAGGAGCCTTGTATACCAGATTACTTCCTACTACAGATTGGGCCCTGTAGCACACACAAGAGCAGGACATACAACATGGGCCTTCCTTAAACTCTTTTAGTTGGGAAGAGATGACAAATACTTAAGCAACAATATGAAAAAGTGAGCAAATGTAATGTAACAGAGCCATAAGTAAGTCTGATGCCTCAATGATTTTTTGCCCTCCTTACTCTACCCCTCACAACTTCCCCCAAAGTTTTTTTTTTTTTTTAGTGCATGGGTGATGTATGACATTGATTATATGGTTAACAATTGTGCCTAAGTGCTCTCCCACCTGATTATTTCTTCCTTTGGGCATGGCACTGGCAATCAAAATTTATCTTTCAAATTAAGGCTATAATTATATTTTGATAAAGATCTAGCAATTCAATGAGGATGAAATTTTGAGGGTTGCCAGGATACGGATGACTCTGGGTTATAGAGAAGGGTTTGCATGCAGAATACTAATAGGTGGTTCAGCACTCTTATCTAGACCTTTCCAATAGTGTCTGACAATGCAGGCCAATCAAATACTGTTTCTCTACTATTATTCTAGGAAGATAAAAGTGATGAAAGATATAAGCAGGGTTTTATGAATGAAAAGGTGATTCATCAGATGTTTTTTGGTCTATCTCACTAGAGTTAAGAAACAGAGTAATAATTATGTGGTGTTACCTAAAAATATAGGAGACAAAAGCTTTCTCTTATTTTCTTGCTTCCTTTTTTATTGTAAATAAAAGCAAGATTTCTTAGATATTGGCTTATAGTTTGGGGACATAAGGACCTGCGTTTGCAATGGTGTTGACTCCCAGGAAAATAGAAAGAGTGGAAATGTGTGTGATATCATTTTCTCATTTTTCTTTACCTTTCCTTTCCCTTTTATACTGTCTGATTATTATTAATTCATTCATTCAACAAATATGTGTCAAGGTATTGTGCATGTCCTGATGGGGGATCTAAGAAGGTTTAAAATGGATAACCACATAAGAAAATAATAAATATGTGTAACAATACAATATAACATGGTTTTGTGGGGAGGAAGAAGGGGGTAATGTTTTTTATTGAGATAACACTCACATACAATTCAGTTCTATACAGGTCTTAAGTGTTTAGTTCAATGAGCTCTGACATACGCATTTGTTAACCACCTCCTGAAATAATATACACATAGGTGTACCTCAGAGGTATTGTGGGTTCAGTTCCAGACCACCTCAACAAAGCAAGTAACATGGATTTTTTTTCATTTCCCAGTATGTGTGTGTGTTGTGTGTGTATGTGTGTGTATGTTATGTTTATACTATACTGTAGCTCATTAAATATGCAATAACATTATGTCTTAAAAACAATGCATATGCCTTAATTAAAAATACTTTATTGCTAAAAGATGCTAAGCATCACCTGAGCCTTTAGTGAGTTATAATCCTTTTGCTGGTGGAGGGTCTTACCTTCAATTTGTAAAAAACACAGTATCTGTGAAACATAATAAAGTGGAATGCAATAAAATAAGGTATGCCTGTATAGTACATTTCCATCACCCCAAAATTTTCAGTACCCCTTTCCAATCTTCCACCCCCTTTGGCAACCACTGTTCTGAGTTCTATCACATGGATTAGATTTGCCTGTTCACAAGCTTCATATAAATTGAATCAGATAGTATGATTTTAAATAAATGTCTGGCTTCTTTCATTCAGCATAATATTTTTGAAATTTACCCATGTTGTTGCATGTACCAGTAGTTCATTCCTTTTTATTGCTGAGCAATCATTCGTTGTAAGAATATACTACAGTTTGTTTATTCATTTAGTTAGGCTCTTTCCAGTTTGGGGCTATTATGAATACAGAAAGCTGCTACAAATATTTTTGTACAAATCTTTTTGTGGATTTATGTTTTTATTTCTCTTGGGTAAATATCAAGAAGTGAAATTGCTTACTCATAGGGTAAGTGTATGTTTAGCTTTATAAGAAGCTGGCAGAGATTCTTCCAAAACTGTTGTACCATTTTACACTCCCACCAGCAATGTATCAATGTTCTTGTTGCTCTGCATTCTCCCAAACACTTGGTATGTCAGTAGTCATTCCAGTGGCTATGAAATGGTATCTCATTGTGGTTTTAATTTGAACTTCTCTGATGACAAATGTTGTTGAATACCTTGTCATGTGCTTATTAGACATTCATATAGGTTCACTTATGAAATGTCTAGTTAAGTTTTTTCCACATTTTTAACTGGGTTCTGTGTATTATTGATTTATAGTAGCTGTTTATATACTCTGAATGAAAGTTCTTTGTCAAATATATGAATTGCAAATATTTATTCCCAGCCTGAGCCTTGCCGATTTATTTTTAATGGTGTTCTTTTAATGAGCAGGAATTTTTAAATCTTAACAAAGTCCATTCATCACTATTTTCTTTTATGGCTAGTCCCTTTTGAGCCCTGTCAGAGAAATCTGCTTTCCTCAAATTCATGAAAATTTTCTCATGTATTTTCTTCTAGAGGTTTTGTAGTTCTACCTTTTATGTTTAGGTCTATGATCCTTCTGTAATTACTTCTTGTGTAGCAGTGAGGTAGGGGTTGAAACTAATTTTCTCCCCATATGTATTATTCAGTTGTTCCAGAACCATTTAGGAAAAAACAAAGAAACCGAAAACCTTTCTTTTCCCCCATTGAATTGACTTAATGCCTTTTTCCAAAAAAAAAAAAAAAAAAAATCAAACAATTGTATGTGTGTAGGTCTATTTCTGGACTCTTTGTTCTGCTCCATTGACCAATATGTCCTTTCTTGCCAAAACCACACTGTCTTGACCTCTGTAAATTTATAGTAAGTCTTGAAATAAGGTAGTATACATCCTCCAAACTTTTTCTTTTCTTTCAAGATTATTTTAGTTATTCCAAACCTATGCATTTTCATATACATTTTAGAAACAACTTACCAATTTCTTCAAAAAATGCTGGGCTTTTGATTGGCCATTGATTTTAATTTATAGATGTAATTGGGAAGAATGGACATCGTTAGTAATGTTGTGTCTTCCAATCCTTGAATATAGTATATAGCTTTGGACCTTATAGGTCTTTAATTTCTCTTATTAATGTTCTGCAGTTTTTATTGTAGATGACTTGCACATCTTTTGTTAGATTTATTCCTACGTATTTGATATTTTTATGTTATTATAAATAGTATTCTTTATTTTCCAATTTTTATTACTAGTTTATTATATATATGAATATACTTATTTAAATACAGTTGATTTTTATATATTTACCTTATATCCAGTGACTTTTATAAATGCAGCCTTTCTAGCAATTTCTGTAGATTTCATATGGTTTCTAAACAATCATATTATCCGATATTGACAGTATGTACTACTTCCTTTCTTACCCCTTTATGTTATTACAGATGTCTTTCATCAGATTTTGCTATCAAGGTTATACAGGTTTCATACAACGAGTTGGGAAATGTTTTCTCCTCTATTTTATGAAAGAACTTGCATAAATTGGTATTATTTCTGCCTAAAATGTGTTACGGAATTGTCTGGTGAAGCCATCTAGGCCTGGAATTTTTTTTTTTTTTTTGTGGGAAAGGCTTTGATTAAGAATTCAATTTCTTTAGAAGATATGGGACCATTTATAGTTTTTATTTCTCCTGTGCCCCTTAATAGATGTTTTCAAGGAATCACTCATTTCATGTAAGTTGTTGAATATATTAATACTGAAGAGAAGAAGTGAGGACAAGGAGATGAGTCCTTGGGAAAGAAGGATGTGAGAAAAGACAGGGGAGTGGGATCGCAAATGGTGTCCATTTTGGACATGGTTTAT
>PVKM010019255.1:0-24241 GCA_004027735.1 Carollia perspicillata | reverse complement strand
GGGGGTGGGAGATTTAAACGGAGGGCATGTAGAAACTTGTCACTTTTTTCCTTCCCCTCACTAGCCTGGTGGAAGGGTCAGTGACCCAAGTGTTCCAGGGCCGGTGGGCTCTGGAGACCTCACAGTCTGATAGCATGTCCGCACCCCTGCCAACACGAGAAGTGGTGACAGTGCTGGTGACTGGCACTGCGCAGCCCTGCTCATCCAGGCACATGGACACACCAGCGAGCCAGTGGCCAGAGGGACAGGGTGCAGGTGCTGAGCCGGTGGGCAGCGGCTGGAAGAAAGGGCAGTGCACCGTGAGTCATATGCTGGAGCGCATAAACTCCAGAAAGACGCCGGAAGTCGAAGAATGACCAGGAACCGGCTAAGCCACACGTCCAAAAGTGCGGTATTTTTAAATGGGAGGAGATTCCAGGCGCAGCCTTAAACTGATCTGGCAAAGGGTGAAGGAGTTATTTGTCTTTGGGTATTTTAAAGGAAATGGGCTTTGAGGCAGAAGCACATTATTCTTCCAAAATTGTATAGCCTTTAAATAAAAGACTCCTTTCCTTTTTCACCAAACCCTGCCTCTGGAATTTATGGGCAGTGGGCAGCAGCATCCCACATGACTGTGCAGTAGCATTCCCATCTTCAACCTCTCTTCTCAAGTGCAAGGGAGCATTACTCTCCAAAATAATCAACCCCCTCACCGCAAGATCCAAATTAACCCATAATGCAATCTCTGCCACCATTCAATGTAATTGGCACTCCCACTAACAATTGAAGGGGAGAGAGCAGGGAAAGGCAATGCGTGTTAATGTGGCTACATTTGCATGGCAGGGTTATGAAGTCATTCTTCTTTTATTTCTACATTTTTGGTGTTTTCCCAATTTTCTATGACAAAACCATATGTGTGTGTGTTGAGCAAAATGGTTTATAACACTTGACTGACCTGCCTATCATCTTAAGCAGCAGTTGCTCTCAGTGACCACCAGTTCGCCCCAGGAGGGGTGGGCCCAGAATCGCCTGAAGGAATATTTTTGCATAGATAAGTAGTCCATTAAGCTTCTTGCTACCTTGGAGTACACAGCTGTTACCAAGCAGGTGCCACTTGGCTGTGGTCCTAAAAGCTACACATAAACCAAGCCCCCTTGTGGGTACGGACAGCAAAACTCTTGATGCTGCCCAGGACTTTGCTTCTGTCATAAGTTCCCTCACAAAAGACCACCTCAGAAAATGTTCCCAACAATATGTACAATTAGAAAAACGTAGATTTTAAAAGTTAAATGCATTTATGATTGCCAAAATATACAAGGTTGGGCAAAAGAAGGTTAACAGTTGTGAGTACACAAACTAGTTTACTCTTGCATTTTGTTTATTAATTGTTGTACTATTTTCCATCTGACCAGCTGTAAACCTACTTTCCTTCCCCCTCCTCAGACAAGTGGGGAGCTTCTGGGTGCTAATAATGGGTGCATTGGGAGGGATGGTTACAAAGTATATACTTCACAACCATTTACTAAATTGTAAATGTAGGTGTTATGCATTTTTCTGTAAGTTTTATTTCAAAATAATATGTTAATTGTAAATAGGGTCAATGGCCTCGGCGGATGTAAAATATAACCTGCTTTTGATTTGGTTCTGTTGTTGCGTTTGTTTGGCTTCTTGAGTTTTTTGCACATGCACAGAAGAGGCGAGGCTGGCCAGCGGCCCCCTCTGTGGAGGGGAAAGGTTTTTGGGAAGGTTAGTGAAAAACAGAGTAAGAAAATCAAGAATTCAGGGTCCAGGGAGCTGAAAATATGAGCTGTAAGTGGCACAGATGGCCTGTACACTATGTATTCACTCTGCCTCCGGACTTCTCTCTTGAATGAGAGTGCCTATAGTATGCCAGAGATGGGCGGTGAGGACTAATGACTCACCTACAGTAAATGCTTTCAAAGCCCTTAGTGAAAAGACATTTTGAGATAGTACTCTTACTCATCCATCCCCTTTATGCATTTTGTTATCAGCCCCCATCTCTGCTGATCCCAACTAATGAAATGCCCAAGGGAAAAATCCAAACTATATCAAACCCATAGAGGCACCTCTCATGCTTCGCAGTTCAATAAAAGGTCTAACATAAGGGCAATGCTAAGCAGCCTGGTTTGCTGGGATACAATTAGATTACTCATTTCCATGTTCACAGAAATTACTTCTCAGCTCCACTAAGGTATTAGTTGGGCACAGTATTTAACATCAAGCAAACTATCGTAGAGCGACTCGGTTCAACAGAATGACCATCAATAAAAATATCAAATTATAGCAGTCAATAGAGACAAAGAGGAATACTAGGGTGGGGAGAGTCTGGAGAGAAAAACAATGAACTGCACCAGACAGAAAATCGCTGTGCACATGGAGTGGACTAACACTAAACAGACACCAAGCCTGGGTGCAAAAGTCACTGGCCTGTGTCGTTGTTCTGCCTTTTCAATTAACTTGTTTACCAGCTTTCCTCAATGAATTGTTTCTTTCTTTTTTCTTTTTTTTTAAATCTAGGATGCCGTTTTCTTAAATCCTGTACCTTGGTCAACACTGGAGTTTAAAAATACGGTGTCTGTGTGCCAGTAAATATTGAGACAAATAGGAAAACAAATCAATGGACTCAGATGAGCCATGGATCAGCCAAATAACGTTCAAAACTGATGGGTTATTTTTATCCTGGATCTCCATGAGTACATTTTTTTTAACTTGTCTGGGTGATTTCTGACCTGCTTTTGGATGACATCCAATTAAGACAAACTGCCTCTGAAGAAGCCCAGACGGTGTTGAACTGCATCCCATCTGGCCAGGGAAACTGTGGCTCCACAGGCACAACAGGAAGCTTCCCTGGCCGTCTGCAGCCAGCTGGACTCATCCCAAGGACACCTTGTCCAGACAGAAACAGCAGGCAAACAGGTCCATGTGAGGGTGACGGGCAGCCCCAGCAAGCCCTCCCAGAAACAATTTGTCAAACAATCAATTCATCAAAACTCTGTTTCTGTTTAACTCTTCATAAAATATAGAGCAACTTATACGGCATGGGGCAGCTTTAACAGCTTATGAGAACTTTTCTCAGAGCTTTATTTGGACTGTAGCTTTGCTGTTAACCACTTTCCCACAGCCGTCCCAAAGGCATTCTGCCTTATATTTTGGAGCTAGAGGGAGAGCCATTCATACCCTGAATCCCTTGGGGTAAAAGCCATTCAGCATCTCCCTAAGATTCTTTGAGCTAGAAAGGCATTTATTTTCAAGTTATCCCAAGATCCCGAAGGCCCTGGTTACAGAAACCCTCACCCCATTATCCCTTTTTTTAACCAACATCACATATCTAAACTTAAATTTTCAACACATTCATTGACCTCAATGAATTCTTAAAATATTTCTACAAATTACACTATTAGGAGAAACTTCTAAAAAGAAAAGAAATAACTAGTGAAGTGACAGGTGCTTGGCATGAGAAAAAAAATATCAGTTACAGTTTCATCATTCTTAGATGATAGAAATGTGCCATTTGAGGAATTCTCCCAAAGGGAATTCCTGCAATAATGAACCCATGTGTGATGCTGCCAAAACACAGTGTGATTTGTCCTGCCCTGAAGGTACTGGAACTAATGTTGCTCCCTGCCAATGCTTTTCCTTCAAGAGGGACTATAATGCTTAAATAAAAAACAGAAACACAGGGCTGATGATGTGAAAGGTAGGGATTTTATGAGATTTACCACTCTATAAATGTGTAGGGCAAGCAAACATGCGTATATGTTTTAGATAAATGTTACCTATCCTACGTTATAACCATTTCCTTCCCAGAATGGCGTGTTGTGTGTGTGTGTGTGTGTGTGTGTGTGTGTGTGTGTGTGTAATCTCCCAAACACCCTAGTGGTGATGTTTAACTACAAAAGGATAAACTACAACCTATTAGGTGATAAACAGTAGTCGGTAGACAATTACTAATTTTTATGGAGTGGTAAATGTGAAAGGATGAATGAATGAAATGAATAAATACAGAGCAACAATTAAAATGCTACAGAGAGAGGAGAGGCTTTCACATGCAGAAGTCACCGTGTGGATGAGAACAGAAAAGAATGAAAAGGAATTTACAGAACATCTAACAAATGAAGTGGAAAATGCATAAAACCTGGTATACAGGATTCAAAGTCCACTGAGGAAGAGAAACAAAAGCAAGTCAAAAACAAAAATGTTTGGTCCAAACAAAGAACACTGTTCAAGAATAAATATCACTACTGATTTAAAGCAGAAAGATGTGCATCTCGTCATTTTTATAGCATAATAAGAATAAATCCAAAACCAAATGCTAGCCCTGGATACTATTTCATTTTTGCCATCAAGACAAACGATGCAGACAGTAAGATCTAAAATGTAATTATTATAAGACATCAAACATAGTTAAGCTAAACTCAAAGCAAAAATGATGTGTTTGGAGAAAAGAAATTAGCATTTAATGGAAAGACAACAGTAATATAAAGTACAGCAGGAATTCAGAGGGTTTTTTTTTATTGTTGTTCAAGTACAGTTGTCTCCATTTTCCCACCACCTTTTCTCCTGCCCTACCCATCCCCACCTCAAACCCTCAATCCTACCCCCCTTTGGCTTTGTCCAGGGGTCCTTTATACATGTTCCTTAACTTGACCCTTCCCCTTCTTTCCCCCATTTTTGCCCCCCTTCACCCTTCTGGTTACTGTCAGTTTGTTCTTTATTTCCATGTCTCTGATTCTATTTTGCTTCCTTGTTTGTTTTGTTCATTAGGTTCCACTTACAGGTGAGACCATATGGTATTTGTCTCTCACCCCCTGACTTATTTCACTTAGCATAATACACTCCAGTTCCATCCATGCTGTAGCGAGGGTGGGAGCTCCTTCTTTCTTTCTGTTATGTAGTATTTCATTGTGTAAATGTACCACTGTTTTTTGATCCACTCCTTTACTGATGGGCACTCAGGTTGCTTCCAGCACTTGGCTATTGTACATCGTGCTGCTATGGACATTGGGGTGCATAGGCTCTTTGGATTGGTGTTTTGGGATTCTTCGGGTATAATCCCAACAGTGGAACTGCCGGGTCAGAAGACAGTTCCATTTTCAGTTTTCTGAGGAAATTCCATATTGTCTTCCAGAGTGGCTGTACCAGTCTGCATTCCCACCAATAGTGTACTAGGGGTCCCTTTACTCCACAACCTCACCAGCACTTAGTGTTTGCTGATTTGTTTATGATGTCCATTCTCACCTGTGTGAAGTGGTATCTCATTATGTTTTTAATTTTCATCTCTCTGATGGCTAGTGGTGCTGAGCATCCTTTCACCTGTCTCTGGGCCTTCTGTATGTCCTGCTTGGAGAAGTGTCTGTTCAGGTCCATTGGCCATTTTCTAATGGGATTGTTTGCCTTCCTGAAGTGGAGTCATGTGAGTTCTTTATATATTTTGGAGATCAAACCCTTGTCTGAGGTATCATTTACAAATATATTTTTCCATACAATTGGTTCCTTGTCATTTTGCTGATGTTTTCTTTAGCCCGGCAGGTTTTTATTTTGATGAGGTCCCATTTGTTTGTTCTTTTCTTTATGTCCCTTGCTCTAGGGGACATATCAGTGCAAATATTGCTGCATGGAATACCTGAGATTTTCATGCCAAGATCTCCTCTAGGACTTCTATGGTGTCACATTTTATATTTAAGTCTTTTATCCATCTTAAGTTTATTTGTGTGTATGGTGTAAATTGGTGGTTGTTTCATTTTTTTGCACGTAGCTGTCCAGATCTCCCCAAACCATTTGTTAAAGAGACTATTTTTACTCCACTTTATGCTTCTGTCCCCTTTGTCGAATATTAATTAACCACAGACACATGCGTTTATTTCTGGGCTCTCTATTCTGCTTCATTGATTTATGTGTCTGTTCTTATGCCAGTACCAGAATGTTTTGATTACAGTGGCCTTGTAATATAGTTTGATGTCAGGTATCATGATCCCTCCTACTTTGTTCTTCTTTCTCAAGATTGCTGCAGCTATGTGGGGTCATTTATGGTCCCATATAAATTTTTTAAATGTTTGTTCTATATCTATGGAATATGTCATTGGTACTTTAATAGCAATTGCATTGAATCTATAAATTGCTTTGGGTAGTATAGACATTTTGATGACATTGATTCTCCCAATCCATGAATACAGTATATGCTTCCATTTGTTGTGTCTTCCTTAATTTCTTTCTTCAGTGTTGGGTAGTTTTCTGAGTACAGGTCTTTTACTCCTTGGTTAGGTTTACTCCTAGGGACTTTATTTTTCTTCTTGCTATATCAAATGGGATTGTTTTTCCTGATTTCTGTTTTTGATATTTCATTGTCGATGTACAAAAATGCCTTCGATTTCAGAATACTGACTTTGTATCCTTTTGTTTTGCCAAATTTACTTACTAGGTCGAGTAGTTTTTTGGTGGAGTCTATAGAATTTTCCATATACACTACCATGTCATCTGCAAACAATGACAGTTTTACTTCCTTCTTTCCAATTTGGATGCCTTTTATTTCTTTTTCTTGTCTGATCACTGTGACTAGTACTTCCAATGCTATATTGAACACAAGTGGTGAAAGGAGACATCCTTGTCTTTTTCCTGATCTTGGTGGGAAAGCTTTTAGTTTTTGCCCATTGAGTATTATGTTGGCTGTAGGTTTTTCATATATTTCTTTATTATGCTGAGGCATGCTCCCTCTACTCCCACTTTGCTGAATGTTTTTATCATAAATGGATGTTGTACCTTATAAAAAGCTTTTTTGCATCTATTGATATGATTATGTGGTTTTTGTCTTTCCTTTTGTTTATATGATGTATTACAATTATTGATTTGTGAATATTTTACCATCCTTGCATCTCTGGGATGAATCCCACTTGATCATGGTGGATAATCTTTTTGATGTGTTGCTGGGTGTCATTTGCCAATATTTTGTTCAGGATTTTGGCATGTATGTTTATCAGCAATATTGGCCTGTAGTTTTCTTTCTTTGTTGTGTCTTTATCTGGTTTTGGGATTAGGATGATGCTGATCTCATAAAGAGTTTGGGAGTCTTTCCTCTTCTTGGGTTTTCTGGAACAGTCTGTCCAAGGATAGGGGTTAGCTCTTCTTTAAATATTATGTAAAATTCTTCTGTGCAACTGTCTGGTCCAGGGCTTTTGTGTGTGAGGAGTTTTTTGATTACTGCTTCAATTTCACTAGCTGTTATTGGTCTGTTCAGGCTTTCTGCTTCTTTTTGATTCAGTTTTAGAAGATTATATTTTTCTAAAAATTTGTCCATTTCGCCTAGGTTTTCAAATTTCTTGGCATATAGTTGCTCATAGTGATTTCTTACAATCTTTTGTATTTCTGTGGTGTCATTTGTAATCTCTCCTCTTTAATTTCTGATTGTGTTTATTTGGGTCTTCTCTCTTTTTTTCTGGATAAGTCTACTTAAAGGCCTGTTGATTTTGTTTATCTTTTCAAAGAACCAGCTCCTAGATTTATTGATCCTTTGAATTGTTCTTTTAGTGTCAATGTCACTTAATTCTGCTCTGATCTTGATTATTTCCTTCCTTCTACTTGCTCTGAGCTTTATTTGTTGTTGTTTCTCGAGTTCTTGTAGATGTAGGGTTAGGTTGTTTATTTGAAATGTTTCTATCTATTTTAGGTAGGCCTGTATTGCTATGACCTTCCCTTTCAGGACTGCTTTTGCTGTGTCCCATAGGTTTTGGGCTGTTGTATGTTCATTTTCATTTGTTTCCAGAAATTTTTTTTATTCATTCCTTGATCTCATTATTAATCCATTCATTGTTTAACAGCATGCTATTCAATCTCCATGAATTTGAATGTTTTTGAGTTTTGTCCTTGAGAATGGTTCCTAGTTTCAAGGAGGGTTTTTTTTTTTAATCCACAGCTAATTCCATATTAGTGGTTAAAAGTAGGCAAAAGAGTTCAGTGGATCATCAAGAAAAACGAACTATAAATCAAAAGACATTAGACCCAAAATGGTGTAGCTCAGTTGATTGGATATTGGCCCACAAAGCAAAAGGTTGCTGGATCTATTCCCAGTCAGGGCACATGCTGGGTTGCCAGTGGATCGGCTGGCAGGGTATGTGCAAGAGGCAACAGATCAGACAACCAATCAGGCAAATGATCAATGTTTTCCTCACACATCGATGATTCTCTCCTTCGCTTTCTCCTTCCCTTCCTCTCTCTATAGAATAAATAAATAAAATCTTTTGTTAAAAGCATTAGAATAGCAAAGGTCACTAATTCAGTTGTAGTTGTACTGTGTCACACACAGAAAAATGGAAGTATGGTTATGCAGAGGTAGGAAAACAATGTTTATTTAGTCAGCACCAACAAGGAATTATGGGAATACACAATGTGAAAGGAAAAAAATCTTACTTTTGGCTATGTGAAGTTAAGTTATTATTTTAAAAATGTTCACTCTAGTTATTTGGGGCATGCAAGATAGGGGAAAAGTAAATTTACAATTCTGTACACAAAACACAGAATTTATTCTTCTATTACGATGTATTAATTATTACATTATTTTCCATATGAACAACTGTAAACTTACTTTACCCCACCCTATATATTTAATAACAATATGGTTAGTTCTTCGTAAATAATTAACCCACTTGAATGGTAATAAAAAAATACAATAAATACATAAATAACCCACTTAAAGAAATCATATGAATATACACTTACTCCAAAATGAAATGAAGAAAACAGGTTACATTTTATGTGAGCGGCTTTAACTACACACTTTGAGACTTTTGCATTGTTCTTCCCCATTACTTCAAAGACACTCCCTTACTATTACAGATATTTTACCAATGGAAAAACAATTTGTTCAAGTTTTCTTAAAATAAAACTATTAAGAATAAAACTTAAATGTAATCCTGGCAGGTTGTAATTCAAAAGATGTGAATTATTTTGTAGCCTAATTCTAACAAGTATCCCTGAAGACTTGGTCTATAACAAAACTTCTGTATTCTAAGTCTCATGTCATAGAAAAGTATCCCTGTAGGAAAAAAAACTAGATAATGTCATGCTTAGAATGTAGAAACCTTTAAAATTACATTTTCTCTCTAATATATAAGGTCAATGTAAAAACAAAATAAAACACGTAACACAGTAAATAACAGTACAAATAGGTAGTTACAGAATAGCCATGAGGATGGAAAGTACAATATAGGAAATGCACTAGCCAAAGAATTTATACACATGACCCATGGACATGTATAATGATGGGGGGATTGCCTGAGGAAGTAGGGAATGCTGGGTAGAGGGGGCAAAGGGGAAAAATCAGGACAACTGTAATAGCATAATCAATAAAATATAATTTAAAAATAAGGTGATTATTTTGATAATTAGGGGTTTTTTTAATGGCATGAAGAAAAGTTAACACATTGATTTAAAGTCCCTCTACAACTATCCAATAATTCTTTCATCAGAATTTATAACAAAAATAATATACAAATAATGTATAGCTTTCTTTGATTAATCAGACCCTATTTTTTTAAGGAGTTTATAAGCCTCAAGAAGAGAACAGGCTGATATGAACTAAAAAGATGGAGGAGATCAATTCACAATTGTTCAAAACTCAGCAGTGTTATATGAGCAACTTGAGAAGCTCAGGTATCAGAATGTATAAAACAGTAAACAATAATGGGGAGTGTATATAACAAACCAAACAGCCAAAGAGACTCACAAACACAGTCTTAGGCTCTTCTGGCAACCACTGAATTTCCCTTCACAGGATTTTGTGGACACTGATTAAGTTCTATCCGATTCTACCACCTTCTTGACCTTCTCCCTCCTAGAGTCCCTATTGACCCTTTAAACTACTGCGTAAATCTAATGCACGGGCAGCCTGAGCTTCCTAGATTCACTTCATCGCACAGAGAAACCTACCGTTTTCACAGAGTCACTCAAAGCTTCCCACTGCTGGAATGGCATCGCTATCTGGCTCCTTCGCCAGTGGTCATAGTGGGCTCGACTCTCTTCATTAGTCAAAATCTCTTTTGCTTTCTGCAACTTCTGAAAAGTCTCCACTGGAAAACAAATCAAAAGATGAGTACTTCTCTCTTGGAGGAGGTTAAACTCCCAAACAATAACACTGATCTCATTGGAATATGTCTCTGCTACTTAACAGCTGTGTTACCTTGAGTCAGTTCACCTCCTCAAACTTAGTTTCCTCATTTGTAAAGTGTATCATAAGGACAAGTGAGAATATGCATGTAAAGTGCCTGGCTCACAGTTTATCCACTCCCTTAACTGAGCTCCTGTCCTGTGCCAGCTGCTGTGCCAGGTGATGATGACACATGTGTGAACAACAGACATGATCTATTTAGTGGGATAGACATTTACAAACATTGGAAAAATTATAATTTTGTCTACTAGGAAGAAAACTACCTTTTCTAGTAGTAGTTTTCAGAGAGGGTAGTGACAAGGCTTGAGGAACATTATAAATAAAAATACCTAAGGCATCTAAATTTAGCGGAAAAAGAGAATGCCAATGTGGCTGGGAAACACAGGGTCAGTAGATGAGCAATGAGGGATGGGGCTGTAGAGTAGACAAGGACCCAGTATCGAGGACATCAGAGGTCATGCTGAGGATTCTGCTCTGTTTTTTGTTGTAAGAGCAATAGGATGTTATTGGGAGGTGTTAGGCACAGGAAATGCCATGGTAGATGGCTGATAATTGGTAGCTTTGTCACTGCTCTATTTGACCAGACAGCATACAATAGGAACTTTTCATGGCCCTGTTGGAAATACTTCCAATGTCACTTCTGCTCCTCAGTGAAGTTAAAACTTTCATAGAGCCCTGGCTGGTGTGATGCAATTTGTTGGATCATCATCCCATAAACCAAAAGGTTGTGGGTTTGATTCCCAGTGAGGGCACATGCCTAGGATCTGGGATCAGCCCCCAGTTGGAGGTCTCTGGTTGGGTTGCGTACGAGAGGCAAACAATCGGTTCTCTCTCACATGATGTTTCTCTCCCTCTCTCTCCCTTCCATCTCCTCTCTCTAAAATCATAAGCATGTCCTCAAATGATGATAAAAAAATAAATTAAAAAATTTTTTCTATAGAGCAGGATATAAGATCAATGTGAAAATCAATTTTTCTATACATCAGCAATGAGCAATCTGAAAATGAAGTTAAGAAAACAATTCCATTTATGGTAGCATCAAAAAGAATAAAATACTTAGAAAAATGCTAACAAAAGATGTACAAGACTTATACATTGGAAACTATAAACACTGTTGAAAGAAATTAAATTGCTAAATAAGTAGAAAGATATCCATGTTCATGGATCAGAAGGCCTAATATTGCAAATATGGTAATATTCCCCAAAGTGATCTGCAGATTCAGCACAGTGTCTATCAATATATCAGCTGCCATTTTTTGCAGAAATTGACAAGCTGATCCTAAAATCCATGTACAAATGCAAGGGATCCAGAATAATCAAAACAATCTTGAAAGGTAAGAACAAAGTTGGAAGAACTCACACTTCCCAATTTAAAACTTTCTACAAAGCTCCAGTAACAAAAGAAGGGTGGCACTGACACAAAGATAAACATAAATCAATGAAATATTAAGAGTCCAGAAGTAAACCCTCACATTTATAGTCAACTGTATTTCTACGAGAGTATCAAGACAATGCAGTTGGGAAAAAATACTCTTTTCAACAAATGGCATGGTAACAACTTATATCCACATATGAAAGAATAAAGTTGGATCCCTACCTCACACCATATGCAAATATTAACTCAAAATGGATCGTAGATCTAAATGCAAAAGCTTAAACTATAAAACTTTGAGAAACAAATATCAGAGTAAATCTTTGTGACCTTGAGTTAGGCAATGGCTCCTTAAATATGACACTGTAGGTACAAGCACAAGTAATAAAAGAAAAAATAGAAAATTGTACTTCATCAAAAGGGAAATTTTTTGCTTCAAAACACTTTAATAAAGTGAAAAGAAAAGCTATGGAATGGGAGAAAATATTTACATATCATAAATCTGATAAAGATTTGTATCTAAAATTTATAAAGAACTCTTACAACTCAATGAGAAGACCATTAACCTACTTTTAAAATTGGCAAGTGATTTGAATAAACATTTCTCTAAAGAAGATATACAAGTGGCCAATAAGCACATAAGAAGATGTTCAAAATCATTAGTCATTGGGGAAATACAAATCAAAACCACACTGAGATACCACTTCCCATCCACTAGAAAGGCTAAAATAAAAAGATAAATACAAGTGTTAATGAGAGACTGGAAGACTCATAATTACAGAAAACTATAAAACAGTATAGCTACTTTGAAAAGCCATTCAGCAGTTCCTCAAAATGTTAAACACAGAGTTACCATGTGGCCCAAGAATTTCAACTGTAAGTACAGTCAGCCCTCTGTATCCCAGGTTCAGCATCCATGGATTTAACCAATCATGACTCAGGAATATTCAGAAAAGCTCTGACTGGTGTGGCTCAGTGGGTTGGGTGCTTTTCCACAAACCAATGCCAGTTGATTCTAGGTCAGGGCACATGCCTGGGTTGAGGGCCATGTCCCCAGTTGGGGGCGTGTGAGAGGCAACCAATCAATGTTTCTCTCTTACATCAACGCTACTCTCCCTCTCTTTCTCCCCTCCTTCCTCTCTCTCTAAAAATAAATAAAATCTTCTTAAAAAACTACTTGCTTAAAAAATTTTTTTCCAGAAAAAAATGTTACATTCTTGCTGACATATACTATGTTTAAGCCTACAATGGCTGCATCTGTACTGAACAAGTACACACTTCTTTCCTTGTCCTTAGTCCCTAAACAATATAGTAAAACACCTATGTACATAGCATTTACATTGTATTAGGTATTATAATCATAATATAATTAGGTTATATGCAAATACTACCATTTTATACAACAGACTTTTGGTATCCACAGGTACTCTGGAACCAATCCTTCCTGTATACCAAGGGACAACTATAAAAACTCAGTAAAATTGAAATAATATGTCCACATAAAAACTTGTATATTGATGTTCATAGCAGCATTATTAATACTAGCCAAAAAGCAAAAACACCCTGGCTGGTGTAGCTCAGTAGGTTGAGCACAGGCCTGTGAAGCAAAGGGTCACCAATTCAATTCCCAGTCAGGGCACATGCCTGGGCTGTAGGCCAGGTCACACAAGAGGCAACCACACACTGATGTTACTCTCCTTCCCTTCCTCTCTCTCTAAAGATGAAAAAAATCTATTAAAAAAAAGCAAAAACAACTCAAAACTCACAAATGTCCAACAGCAAATAAATGGATAAACAAAATGTGGTATATCCATATAATGGAATTATCATTCAGCTACAAAAAACATGAAGTGCTGATACATGCTGCAACATAGATAAGCCTTAAAGATATTATGCTAAATGAAATAAACCAGTCACAAAAGGCCACACATTATATGATTCCATTTACATGAAATATGCAGAATATACAAATCTATAGAGATAGTAAGTAAATTTGTGGTTGCCAGAAATTAGGCAGGAGAAAATGAGAAGTAATTGCTAATGAGTACAGGGTTTCTTTATTTTTTTCCACAACTATCTTATGAGGTAGATATAATTATTACTATTATTATTGCTCAAAGTCCTGACGCTTCAAATAATGGAGCCACGAATCAAACCCAAGCCTGCCAGGTTCCCCAGCTGCTGCTCTGCACTTGACTGCCTTCCTGCCTTCCTGCCTTTCCTGTGATGCATGTTACCCTCTAATCCTCACTTTCTCCCTCACTTCCAGGAGTAATAAAAACTTCATCATTCATCAGTAAGATCCAGGTTGTGCCCTTGAGAAGCTCAGAGCCTAGTAAGGAAGCAGATCTATAAACAAGTCATTTTAATACAATGTGATAAATTGAAATATAGACACAAGGATGGTTCTGTATGGAGACTCAGGAAATATTTCATTAGTTTTCTGTACACTTGTAGTCACCCTTGACTCTTCTCTTTCTCTCACACATCAGTTCAAATGCATTAGCAAACTTCATAGGCTCTACCTTTTAAAATATACCCAAGATCTGCCTGGACTGGTGTGGCTCAGTTGGTTGGGCCACGTCCCACAAATAGAAAGGCCGACTCGGGTTTATTCCTCCTCAAGGCACAAGCCTAGGGTGCAAGTTCAGCCTCCGGTCAGGGCACATGCGAAAAGCAAGTGATTAATGTTTCTCTCCTTGTCTTTCTCTCTCCCTTCCCCTCTCTCTAAAAAAAATAGAAAATATAAATAAATAAATAAATAAATAAATAAATAAATAAATAAATAAATAAAAAAAATACACCCAACATCTGACCTCTTGTCACCGCCTCCACTGCCACTGCTTTGGTCAAAGCCACCATCCGTCTTAGCTGGATTGTTACAGTAGCTTCTCAATTGATCTCCTTGCTTTTTCCTCAGTCTATTTTCTACACAGCAGTTAGAGTAATATTTTAAAAAATAAGTCACATAATATCACTCCTCTGCCCAAAGTGACTTCCATCAGCTTTTTATTTCTCTTAGAATAAAGCCAATAATTCTTATTATGGCTCGTAAGCCTGACATGCTCTGCCTGCCCTCTACTCCTCTCTTCCTTCTCTGACCTCATTTCCTTCTGCTTTTACCCTTCTCCCCTTGCTACAGTCATAGTGGCTTCCCTGCTGTTCCTCGACAGCACTTCAGCCTCAGGCAGGGTCTTGGCACTTGCTGTCCCCTGTCCTTTCTACCATGAACACTTTACTCCAGGCACACATGTGACTTCCCTCAGACACTGGCTCAGAGGCTGTCTTGTCGATGGGGTCTTCTCTGACCACGCTGTATAAAATGGCTGCTCACCCCATCAGCCCCGTTCCTTTATCTCCCTTGCTCTATTTACTTTTCTTTTTTCATTACCTTCACTCGAGAACATGCTTATTGATTTTAGAGAGAGGGGAAGGTAGATGGAGAGAAAGGGATAGAAACATCTATATGAGAGAGAAACATCAATCAGTTGCCTCTTGCACATGCCCTGACCGGGGACCCGGGGATCGAACCTAGGCATGTGCCCTAACCAGCTCCAACCAGCTGAGTCATACCACATCAGCCAGGGCTTTTTTTTTTTTTACTTTGCCTTATAGTACTTATCCCCTGACATTATATAGTTACTTGTTTGCAATCTGTCTACCAGAATACATACTCCATGAGGGCACTTCATCTCTTTGGTTCTCTGCTGCATCCCTTCCATGGGAACAGTACAGCAGGTGCTCAGAAAATGTTCATTACATGCATGTGTGAATGCCTTCCGACTTGACTGTGAACACAAAAATAATCACATAGTGCTACTCCCTGAGCTGTAAGCACCTGATAAGTCACACACACCCTTATAACATTTTGTGAATTGGGAACATTTTAATAGTATCACTGCAAAAATAATTAAAATTACCCTGATAGTACTTAAAAATACCTCATGGAAAGTAGTCGAAACCCTCTAAAACAGATGTTAGGGCAAAAGTGTTGTGAATACTAACTGTACCTCCATAGCAATTATGAAAACACTGAAATACTTCTGTGCACCAACTGGTAAAGAGCTGACCTTCCTGATTCCCAGTCCTCCAAACACACCACTTTACGTGTTCCGTTAGCAACCAGAGCTGCAGCCTGCCACAGAGAGCACCCAAGGACTCTGCTCCAGGGTTGGACAGGAGAGGGTACATAACAGGCCATTTACTATTTAATATCACCACTGGAGGTAGTAGCAATTAATGAGTTAAAGGGGAGAGCCTAAAGATGGGGCCATTGAAAGCTACAGGAAAACAAAGAAACCAATAAAAGCATCTTGTCGTATCAGCTGGCTGCAGTGAACAATCCTTCCTGTTGCTGATGACAATGTAAATGTCTCTGTGTAAATGAGATGTCACTTTTTCCAACAGGAATAAAAAGCTCATTAAATTATCACCACAGATGCACAATGCCAGTTACTACTAGAGTAGGAGTTGTAAAGATTTACATATTTATTTATGAGTCACCTTCTCTTTGCACATTACTGTTGGCCTCTTTCCTAGAGTACCCAGAACAAAAGAAGCCTGCTTGGGCTGATTCTGATGTCAATCCCTCAGCAACAATTGATAAGCAAAAGCAAAAGAGGCCTTATCTTTCCCGTTAAGTGGATTTTCCTTGTTCCATCCTCTTCCCGGCATTTAATAAAAATGAGTTTGGGTTTATATTTCTCCTTTAATATATCAGCTAATCAAATGAATCACACAAGATAAATATTTACCAGTTCTGGGAACAGAGATCTCATTTTGTGAGTTTATGTGAGCAAATGATGCTGGAACCTTTGAGACATTCTGACTTAACTCCTAGGTCTACTTTGAAAGCTCATATTTCATAATAGAATTTGTATTATTATGGCCACATTTTAAATTCAGAACACTTATAATTACTTAGAAATAATAATAATATGATGTCAGAATATGCTTTGAAAGAAGTCTGAAGAAAAATACACTGTTATAGCGGTTCTCTGACAGAGAGAGATAAGAGCAGGCTTTCACTTTCAATATTATTTATTAGTATATGTTACTTTTATTCTGAGGGAAAGAAGCAATGAAGAGTTTCTGAAGTAGGAAAACAATGAGACATTCAAAGACATCAGCAAGGGACAAAGAGATGCCCTTCTTCAAATATCCGTATGTCTTTGAAGACTGAAAATCAACAACAAAAACATCATTTCAAAAAACTTTTGACCCCTTTTTTCAGGGTCAAAGAGAAGCATGTTTTAAAGCATTGGCCTGAAACAGTTACTGTCATGCACACACACAGAACTGGCATAAAGGGCAGCCAGGTTCTTTGGAGCTCAGTGACACAATTTCTGTAGCACAACCTACCCTGCCTCCATCATCCACACCTGGAGAGAAGGGATTTCCAAAAGCCTTAGATTTAAAATTAACTTTAAATGCATGCAAGAAAGCTCTAATGGTTACTTACAAAAAAAGAAAAGCATCCCATTTTGTTAAATTTCTATCTTATAGTGTCGCATAAAAACAAGAAAACAAAGTCCATGGACTCCTAATTGCCACATTGAGCTCTTCCAGCATGCAGGACGCCTCACATAATCTTCGTGGCAGGCTCATGTAGTAACATTATTCGTCTACCCATTTACCTGGAAGAATGCTGAGGCTCAGAGAAGTTGCCCGAGGTCAGATAGCTTGGCAGTGGGAGGTAGGAGCAATCCAGACAGACTAGCCTGAGTTCGTATCTACTACTCCATCGTGCTAACAAGGCAGTAATTTCAATGGCAATGGTTGAGACTACCTTTAGTGGACCAAAAAGGTGTGTATTTAAATTTAATTTCTCCCATCTACAGTTGCTCAACAGGTTAGTCTTTCTTCACTTTGATGAAATACATTTCAAAATCTTTCTAGTGTATTCTGGATTTCTGCCAAGCCAAAATTCAGCATCTGGGTGAATTTTTTTTAACATCTTAAAACATTTTTTATCAGAAACCCTAATCCTTCTTCAAGTATATAAAGAACCACATAGATTTTCACGAAGTCATATTCATCCAAATTGAGTAAATGAATGCTTAAACAGATTTGAAAACAATTTCTACCGAAAGGCTGAATCATCTATCAACTGCAAGATTGACAAGGGAACATATTGATGTATGTGTGCCTTTTCATTTTAAACAATATTTACACAGTGCAGTGTTTCTCTCAATAAACTCTGTGGTAGCCCATATATGAAAACTCCAATCACTATGGCAACTAGAAATGGCAATGATTGCACTGTGATTCATCATGTATCCCAAAAAGAAACTGTTTTCCAGAAACAGAGAAACAACTCAAAGCTACACTTCACTGGGAAAAAACCCACTTAAGGAATAACCTGGGGGCTGGTAGTTGATTTTAAGTGTTTACCAGATTTTTATACTTTCAAGTTAGATACCTTTTTTAATATTAACTCCGGCTCAGAGAAGTAGTTAATGTCTCCTAAAGAAATGTTCATGAACTCATTCATTCACTCACTCAAGAATTTAATTTGCACAAAGTGCAAAGATGTTCTCTGTGGTAGATGCTGAACAAGATAAGCAGAAGGTCTGCCTCACTGAGCCTCCAGTATGACTAATAGTAAACAAGCAACAAGGAGATGTCCTGATCGCAGTTTGCTGCCTGATGTATAAAGAGCTCTGCAAGTCACACATGACCTCCCAGAGGAAGTGATGGCTAAGCTGAGACTTGAGGCTGAAGAGGGACTTTGCAGGTCAAGGAAGGTGCACTTGCCTGGGGGTTGGGGGGCGTGCGAGAGGAGGGTCCCAGGCAAAGGACACAGCAGGCACTAAGGTCTGAAGAGTAGAAAACAGAGCACCTTATGGAACCAAGGTATTTCCAAGTGGCTAAAACATGGACTTTTAGGCATGGTGGTAGAGGAAAAATGAAAATGGAGCCACGGCAGGGGCACAACATGATGGATTTGTACCTAAAGGCCCAGCAATGACAAAGAGCTACATGTGCAATAAGGGTAAATACCACTGATGCAAGGTAAAGCAAAAGAAGCCACACACACACACACCAAAAAAAAAACCCAGCATATATTGTATGATTTGATATACATGAAATTCAAAACTAGTCACTGACAACAGAGATCCACAGGTGGGAGAGGGTGCTGACTTGAACACACATGAAAAGGGGCTTCTCGAGGTGCTGGAAATGATCTTCATCTTCACCTGGAGCAGCACATTCTACCAGTGGTTAAACTGGTTATACACACACACAAATTTGTCAACTTTACACTTGTGAGTTGTTCACGTTGCCTTAAACAAGTTAAGCCTTAATAAAAATGGGGGAATCAAATTAGCAAAGTAATAGTTAAGTATTTAACCAAAAAAAGTGACTTCCTCTATTAGAAAATGATCTGTTTATACATACCAAAGGGATCAATGATTTCTAGAAAAAGAATAATAAAGAGCTTTAAGATAAGGGAAATTTTTCATACCAATATTTGGTTATTCATTCATACATTTGATAAAAATATCACAGGAGTGAAATCATTATTATGACATACGTAACCAAATGGACCGACCAAGTGCAAATTCCCAAAAATCAGAACATGAGCAACACACAACTCCTTAACACTTGTGTACTCTCACACACCCATGGCCACACCCACCCACACCCCAACAATCACAGGTGCTAAATGCAGATAAGACTCAGAGCCTCTTCTCTGGTTTGTCAGGTCCTAGAAAGGGAAATATTTTTTAATGAAGAGGAGTTTTTGTTTTATCATTTGTGTAATGTGGAGTTATAGACAGGTTTTAATCATAATATTTTCCTCATCAAAAAATTGTACATATACACATACTACACACATACCTATAGTTTACACATATAGCACACATAATCATCAAATTTAAGATAGTATTACCTACCTGAGAATAAAATCAGGGTATGACTACACAACAGAGTTTAACTGCATTGGTAAAGTCCTAAGCTAAGTGGTACATTACACGGGCATTTGTTTTGGTATTCTTTATACATATTAAATATTGTATTTTTCCCTTATTTAAAAGAAAGATCACTATCTCCGATGGGAAGCAATTCAATGACCACTGTAAGGATCCAGGCATGAAATGAAGGTGACCCACTGTAGTGGTTGTGAGGATGCGGGGGTAGAGGAGAGAGATGTGGAAGGTAAATCACCAGCATCAAGCAGATGTGGAGAGGAGGGAGGTAAGGTTTTTGCTTGGCCAACTGAAGAGATGGTGGTTCCATTTACTGACATGGGGAAACATTAAAAAATGAACAAGATTTTAGAAAGGGTGAGAGGAGAATAATGAGTCAGGCCAGTTTTTGACAGGGTGACTTTGAAATGTCTCCAAATAGAGATTTCCAAGAAGCAGTTGAAACTACAGTCTGAAAATGAAGAGCAAGAGCTAAGATAGATTTGGGAACCATCAACAAAGAGCTGATGATTGAAGCCACAGGCTTCGACTAGACTCCAGAGACAAAGGGGAGTAAGCCCAGAGGAGAGTTTAGGAGGAAACCTTAATGCAATAGAGGAGTCACAAAAATGACAGAAAGAGCAGCTTAAGAGGCTGAAGGAAAAGCATGAGTGCATATCCTGGCAGCCAAGAGAAAGGAGTGTTTCAAGAAAGAGAGCACTATCAACAGTGCCAACTTCTGATGCCAGCTCAGGGAAGGTAAGGACAAAAAAAATCAATCACTGGATTTGGCAGCCAAGAAGTCCTTGGTGACTTTTACAAGAGCAGTTTCCAAGAAAGGTGAGGAGGAAGTCAGACTGGGATAAATTGACAACTGGGTGTATTAAGTAAAGATTTCAACTGTGGACTTCTTCAAGAGCTTTGGCTATAAAGGGAAGGAGAGAGCTAGAGGAGGAGCAGGAGGGAGGCAGGTCAAGGAAGGATTACTAGTTTGTTAGTACTTTTTCAAGCTAAGACCTACATAGGCATTTATGTCTAAATTTATGCTAATGAAACTCAAGTTATCATAAAGGAAAACACAAAAGTATGAATATATTATCATACATATGGATATATATCATATATGGACATATTCAGGTCCCTAAAATGAAGAATACACAGCAAGTTCTTATTGAAACAACCATCTGGTTCCAAATATACTTAAGTTATATTAACACTCCAGTGCTAGTGAAATAAGGCATAAAGTGGACAAATCATAAACCATGAAGCAGCACATCATACCAGAAAGAAAAATGGATGTTAAATGACTATCATTAGAGAAAAGGCCCTACACTTTTCCCTCCCTCCTCCCACCCAATAGTGCAAAAACATTCTTTGGCACTGAATGAAGAAATAATTTTAAAAATAACAGAGAAAATAAAATTAAGTTACTATTCAAATGGCTCATTTTCATGAGAAACAGGTAGTAAATACCTACCTGCTTTGGAGTTTTCAGGATGCTTGTCAGGGTGACATTCCAGGGCTCTGACCTTAAATTCTGCCAGAATTTGTTCCACCTAAAACAAAAATCAATGTTTAAAATAAAGAATCCAACTTAAATGACATGAAGGAAGAAGCTGAAAATCAGTCCTTCCGCAAACAGCCATGATCAACCCAAACTGTTCATTTTGATCTTTATATTTGTATTTTGACTTTTTACTCTAAGAAATCATTTCCTGAATAAAAAATTCAGAAGGTATCCAATAAAAGCCCCCTATCCAAACAGTGGTCTGTGATGACAATTTAACATGCATTTAAGTAATGACCCAAGATACTTAGAGCTCAATGTATTTAAATGTCAAAAATGGTCAGATAGGTTTATCCTAAGGAGGTATAAAAGATGTATTCATAAACCTGAGTTCTTCAAAAGATGCTGTGCCATGACTGGTGTGGCTCAGTCTGTTGGGCACTGTCCTGAAAAGCTAAAGGTCGCCAGTTCGATTCCCTGTCATGCCGAGGTTTTAGGTTTGGCCCCCCCCAAGGTGGTATGTAGGAGAGGCAACTGACCGGTGTTTCTCCCTCACACATTGATGTTTCTCTCTCTTCGTCCCTTTCTTTCTCTCTCTCTAAAAATAAATAAATACATAAAGTCTTTTAAAAAAGATGCTTAGTCGCCATTCATTATTCAGGGATGACTGTCCAGTTTATAAATGATCAATTATAAAGTTTCTTCCTCCTGCCTTTCGGCCTTTTTCAGTTTCATTAGGAACTTCACAATTTTTTTAAAGGACGTAATTCAAACCTGATCATTCCACTACCAAATAACATCTCGGTTAGAGATTGTGACTGTGAAAACAGAATCTTCAGCCCAAACTAGAGTTATATTTCAGGGCCATCTATGCTTCAATTTGATTTTACTCACCCATCTAATCCTTATTACCAGTAATAATCAAGACTTGGCTTTAGTAATCATAACTGCAATGACAACATCAGAAGACAACAGTGGTTATGTGGTTCTGGAATCTGACTGCTTCACTTTAATACCAGTTCTATCCTGAGATTTTAGGCAAGTTACACAACTTCTAACTGCCTAGGTGTCCTCATACTTACATTACACAAATAATGTAAGTAGGGCATTTAACACAAAACCTAATTATAGTAAAAACTCAATAATAATAGCTAATTATTAAATGTCAGTGGTTAAGTAACTTGTCTTAAGTCATTTATCTAGTTACTTAAAAAGCTAAGTTTTTTGTTAAGTAAGCAGTTGGACTTCAAATCCAAACATCTTTCCCACTGTTTTATACGGCTGCATTCTTCAGGCTCAGGGACCCAATTAATAAAAGCAAATTACCTCTTGTTTGAGAATTGAGTTCTTGAGCAGTTCAGCTCAATATTGCCATAAGATTCATGGGAGGAAAAACATATGTTTATCAGCTCCATGTCATTCTTAATCAGTTCTTATAAAAAAACTTCTTCACTTGTACCATCAGTCAGACTGTATTAGACATGCATATGTACAAAGCCCAGACTAATAACTTTATTCTTTGCCTTGTTAAGCTTCTACTGAGGACTTCCTGGAATAATGGGAAGAGACAGACTTCCTGTTAAGAACTGTAATCAATCATTTCTTCTTCTTGGGTGTTCCCTTTAACCATCAGACACCACAATCCGCTTATATAACAAAGAAAATTAAGAATAAGTTGTTTTTCAAATTTAAAATATTAAATATTTACATATCTTGGGGGATTTTAATAACATACATGGGTAAAATCATATCTATCTATCAAAGACAGAAATTTGGGGTTTTATTTTTACTGTTTTATTTTTTGACTCCTATCCCATTAGGAAACATTTTAGTATTAGCCCTTGGAAGCAAATGTGTCAAAATGGTTAATGGTTAGTACTAATATGAACAATTGTTAGTTTCTTCTTTGTATCTTCTACATTTTGCCAATTTCATATTTTAAAAATTAAGAATAGTCCATATATGCCTTTCATTACTTTTCATTGTTTTCTAGTCATGAAGTTCATCATAAATCGTTCTGGTTAAACTAACTAGTAAAGTGGTTAGTTTGTCTTGGACACATTCTATTAATATTAATCTCTTGGCATCCTCACTCCACGTGCCCACTGCCAAGTGCAAGCCATGGGCAGGTGGCCCTCCATTTCAAGGTCCACTGAATCCTGATTTTCTGATCCCATGTTCAGTGGTCTGGAAAACTGCCTATCCTGTTGGCCAGTAAACGCAAAAATGTTCAATTTTACTTGTACTCAAATAAATCAAAACATCAAAGGAATGATAATGACCAGTATTATTGAAAGTACAAAGAACTGATGGTTTTCATGCTCCCCTGGTGCAAATGCCTTGAGAAGCAATTGGGATATATATTTCTTTCATACTCTTTAATCCAACAATTCCAGGTCAAAGAATTGGTCTAAGGAGATCATCAGAGGTAGGAAAAGAATTTAGTTATAAGAAGGTTCATGCTATACATTGTAAACAAAAACCTATGTGTCCATAATAAGATATTTGTTAAAGGTAACTGTAATACAGCCATAAGCTGGAAAATGTTGCAGTAATTAAAAACTCATTTTGTTGCCCTGACCAGTGTGGCTCAGCTGACTGAGCATCGTCTCACAAAGCAAAAGGTTGCTGGTTCAATTCCCAGTCAGGGCACATGCTGGGTTGTGGGTTCAGGGGCACTTACAAAAGGCGACCTATTGATGTTTCTCTCTCACACTGATGTTTCTCCTTCTTTCTCTCTCCTTTACCCTCTCTCTAAATATGAATAAATAAAATCTTGTAAAAAATCTTCTTGTAGTAGAAAAGTTAAAAATCTGAGATAATTTATATATTGCATTTCTGTAAGAAAAGGTAAGCTACAAGTATTTTGTCCAGTATAAATCCATATTTTTACCTCAAAAGAAATGATGTAACATATAATTATGATAATAATCATAGCTAAGATTTATTGAGACTTACTATGTCCCAAGCATTGCTGTAAGCATTTTACATACGGCATCTTTTTTAATTCCCACAACAACTCTCTGAAGTGGTACTATTATTATTCCCATGTCGCAAATTCGGAAACCAGACATAGAAAAGTTAAATAATTTTCCCAAGGCCATACAGTTAGTAAGTGGCCAGGATTTGAGTTCAGGCAGTCTGATTTCATACACATATAAATAGACACATATAAATATATACACATGTATGCATGTACTTATTTACATAATACATAGACCTAGCATATGTATACGCACACATAATTGGCATACATACATCATAGACTCAAATATTAAGTGTCTAGGTTAACA
>PVKM010019254.1:0-24352 GCA_004027735.1 Carollia perspicillata | reverse complement strand
ATAAGCAAGGCTCAGAACACATGCCATTCATGTATGATTTTTAAATATATTTATTGAAGTATTTAAACTCTCCTTGAATTTTAGATTATGCAAAAAGACACCACATAGGCATTTTAAAGTGGTAATATAAAAACATGGCTGAGAATTGAAACAGTTAAAATAAAGATGGCTTAAAGATACAGGAAGCTATATGCCCTAAGGTAAATGAAACCCTGTGACTAATGACACAAGCTTTGCCATCAAAGAGATCTCAATTCAAACAATGCAAATACCCGCTGCTTGCTGTGCCACCTTGGGCAAGTTTTTAAACCTCCCTAGCTTTGCGGTGGATAAGATCATCTGTCCTTTATGCAATGCTAAATGTAAAGGACAGAGTACATGTGAATGCTGACCGCACAGCCCCTCATTGCTGAGGAAAAGCATCTCACAGAGGTAGAAGCAGAGATGAAGTCCTCTCAAATTGTTGTCAGTCTGTTTCTAAACATATTTTAAGACAGTGTATTGGCCACATAAATTCTGCAGCCTGAGAGCTACGCTGTACAGGGTTTCACGGACATTGTATGAACTCAGAAATCACAGTAACCCATCTATGCGTCCTCTAAATAAAAACCCACATCTGTCATGGAGGCTTCAGACTTTCTCAGAAGAATAAAAGCATGCTGATGCCTTTTTAATGAATTTTTTTTCTGGGCTCTTTTATTGTTTTTCATACTATAAGTATTGTCATTCTAGACTTAAGTACAAAATATCAAATTCTAGATTGTATATAAATGATAATTTAAAAAAAACATTATTATTTTAAACCTTACTGCTATTAAAAGAATGTATATAACCCTGGCTGGTATGGAGTATTTGATTGGAGCATCATTTCCTAACGGAAAGGTGGCAGGTTCGATTCCGGGTCAAGGCACATACCTAGGTTGTGGATTTGATCCCTGGACCAGGCGTGGACAATCCGTGGTCGGCACACGTACAGGAAACAACCAAGCAATGCTTTTCTCTGATCATGGATGTGTTTCTCTCTCCCTTCCTCTCTTTCTAAAGTCCGTGAAAAAATATCCTTGGGTGAGGATACGAAAAAAATCAATGTATGCAAATTTTAGAGTTTTGTATATCTAAACAAAGCCCCCTAACTTAATTAGGTAAAAGTAAAATAAGAATATTTATGTTTCTAGACAACCACTTAAAGTCTCCTGGATTAGGAGAATTCAGGCAAAAGTTTAGATATTCTCTCTTTATACTCTGTAAAGAGGCTATTGAAGGATATACTCTTTAAGTATATTTAAGAATATACTCTGGATAATTGTACAATTACTGGAGGTGCACTACTAAACAATAGATGCTAAGTCCTTTTATTCATGTGCTGATGTCAGGAATGGTCTCCGCAAATTCCAGTCTACATAAACATCGGTAGATCGATGTTTATCGCATGCTTGACAAATTCAGGGCTCATCCACATTCATCTTCACACAGGGCGTAGAGCCAGCACCACCTGGAATATGGGAGATCAAGTCTGTAATGCCCAGGGGGTCACTCCCTAGCCTGCCCCAACAGGTGTTCAGCAGTCGCAGATTTCAGCAAGGATTTCAGTAATATTGGTAAAGGAAATCTTGCCTGTGGGCAACTTGTTAGCAATGCACCCAGGACCATTTCCGCATCCAGAGTGTCTGAAACAGACTGCAAAAGTGACGTGCCACATAGAGGAACCCTTGTTCTTGCACAGCCTCCCGAAACAGGTAGTGTTCCATTGAAAAGCTTCAGTGAATCTATATTCGTTGAGAGAAGAAGTCCCATCTTTACGATACAAAACTTGAAGTGACCATCACAAATGTCAATTAAAGTTATTTTAAAATATATTTTTAGAGCAATGTTAGGTTCACATCAATGTTATCAGAAGGTATAGAGATTTTCCATGGTCGTCTTGTCCTACACAAGCACCGGTGGAGGGATACATTTCAACAGGCCCCACTGGAGGGAGAGGTTGGTTACAACTGACGAACCTTCATTAAGATACCGTAACTACCTAAAGTCTACAGTTTGCCTTAGAGTCCATTCTTAGTGTTGTACATTCTATGGGTTTGCACAAAGGAATGACACATCTCCCTCAACAAGGTATTGGATATTTGCTCTGCCATCCTTTGTGTCTTCCTATTCATCCCTCTCTCCTCCTCAACCCCTGGAAACTATTGGTTTTTGTTTTTAATACAATCCCCATAATTTTACCTTACCAAAATGTCATATAATTGGGATCAGTCCATATGTAGAATTTCTAGATTGGCTTGTTTTGTAATAGAAGTTAAAATGTAAATAGAAGTTGAAGCCTGCACTCTGTTCCGGCCACTGATAGCTCCCAGCTGGCCCCCAGGCTCCAGACGACCACCTGCTGACTAGTTTGTTGACTGTCTGCCCCAGGCCCTGGGTGATCCCCTGCCGTTTCTTTGTCTTGGGCCGCAGACCATTTCCTTCCTCCTCCCCTGTGTCCTTGCTTTCACATTTATGTATCTCCTGCTTGTTTCATGAGACCCCTCCCCTCCCCACTTTGTTGCAAAGGTATTTAACCACCCACCCGACCCCTCCTCAGTGCCCAGAATTTGGAAGCTGTCTCCTCTGGGCCCGCGAGTGTAATAAAGGCTTACTCCATCACCCCAAATCGTGTAAGAGTTCGTTTTTCCGCAACAGTTTCACTCAATGATATACATTCAAGTTTTCTCTGTCTTTTCATGTCTTGATAGGTCATTCCTTCTTAGTGCCGAAGAACATTTTGCTGACTAAATGGATACATATAATTTTGCTCATAAATTGTTTACTTAGATTAATTTTTTAAATTTTAGCATCTTAAGATGTCTTTCTCTAGAATTTTCTACAGTGAAAATTTGTTGATGATTAAGACTTTCAGTTTTTGTTTACATGTGAATGTATCCTCATTGATGAAAAATAATTTTGCTGTGTACACAATTTAAAAATGATAATTATATTATTTCTCATTTCTTAGCAGATGAGATTCTACCTCTGTCTGGCTTCATCTGTACTTATTAAGAGGGCTGATGTCATTGAAATCTATGTTATGTCTTTCATTTTTGACATTATGTTTTCCCTTATTAAATTAGGTGATACAAATTTTCTCTAGTGTATGATGTTGATTTATTGTTATTTATTTTACTGGAAACATTCATGTCTTCTTTCAATTGTGGAATATTTGTAGGCAATTGTTTTCAAATATAACCTTTCCATAATTCTTCCTGTACGTTCTCTCTGGCTCCACCAACTAGACGTCTGCCAATTTTCTCATTCTAACTTTGATCCCCCTTTGTTCTTCTGTCACATTTTCTCCCTCTTTGTACTTTACTTGTCTTTTACACATTCAACTGGGGGCATTTCCTTTCTGTTGCATTGAATAAAACTGCTTAATATCAGCAATAAGTTTCAAAATTCAACTCATATTTTTCATTTTTGAAATTCACTTTAATTATGTGTTAGAAACTCTTTGTCAAATACAAAAATAGCTGTTCAAATACTTTTTACCACATTTCATTTCTTGAAAAATTTCTTTGGAAGTAATCATATTTTATTGTGTTCCTGACAATTTTGTGGCTATACAAAACTTTTTTTTTTAATCCTGCTGCCTCTCAATAATGATGGCTCTTTGCTTCCATCTTTGTGTGTGAGCTCATTTTTATTTGTTCTTACATTGTAGAAATTCCACGTTCCTGAACAACAGACACTTTCTTTCGCTAAGTGCTTGCATTTTCTTGGAAACCTATACTTGTTATCAACTGCATTACATGAAAATATGAGATTCACAGTTAAACCTCTTCATGTTTCTGGTGCCCTGAAATATAATCTCCAGCTAGCAGTTTGTCATTGTCATGTGTTCACAAAGCACCTTTCCTTTTGGCAAGTTTACTGAGACTATTAAAAAAGTGAAAATACAAAAATTTTCAATTATCAAAATATATTTTATAAATAAGTGCAGGAGCCCACTACCAAAGATTAGAGTCAACACATTTTACTATTATAAAGATGTATTTATAAAATTCACTAAGTATTATCTAGCCAGTAAATAGCATCTTTCAAAAATACCCATGCCTCTTATTTTGTGAAAACTATTAAATTAGAAATCAATAATTAAATATCCAATAAAAATGTGCCATATTAATTAAATATTTACTCTTTCAAATATCTCAAAAGTGAAAGACTTATACAATCTCCAATAATAGTATCTATATGCCTGCTATGGGCATTTATATACATAAAGGTCAGTTTTGAGAGTAACAAAGTAAAATGTAACCACATTCTATAGTTTCATAAAATTCTAGGTAATGAAGAACTAGATAATGAAGAATGAAGTGGTCATCTAGAACATAATCCAATGTCCGATAGATAATGCAGGGTTCCAAAGAACCACTTCAGATAAAACCCAGTCTGTGAATAAAGTTTTGGCTTTTCGTATGTAGTATTTGAAGAATCTAATTTCAGATACAAAATAATAGGTATTATTAACTTTGATTTTTTTCAGCAGTATCTCATATGGTTTATTACCATCTCTTCATTTCTAAACAGTTTTCTTTCCATTTATCCAGAGATCACATTTTTGGTCTAACAATATTACAAATAAGAAAGAGTGAGATGTTCCAACTGATGTTAAACATTTTACACAGCATGCATGACAGTATAATAGCATACTTGATGTTCAGAGAGTGTCTGTTCTGAATGGTATTAGTGCTACTGAGTAGTGTTGTAAATGAGCAGCTGCTAATATTAAAGAATCTTATCTCTGGATTATTAAAATTCAAAAAATATGTCTGCTTGACATCCTATGTCCCCACACATGTCATTGGTGCATGTCTTCAATGTTTTCTTTCTTTTTCTTGCTTTAACCAATACTTACCAACATAGCCACAAGAATGGGATCCTTGATATTTCATACCTACCTCTTCGTTTAATGAAAACTAGAAAACCTACATTGACAATGAAGAGAGAATCTGTTACCACAGCAATCAGACCCTCAATCTGAGCATCCCTAATTGTGGCACAACCAAGCAGTGGAGAGAAGGCAGGAAGGAAGGAAGGAAAGATGCAAGGGAAGGATGAAGAGATAAAGGAAGGTGGGCAGGGCGAAACAAAGGGAAATTACATAATATTGACAAGTGCTCAAATAGGTTAAGGCCTAAACGGATGTTAATATTCATCTGTGCTATATTTTTTGTACATTTGAACTTCTTTATATTTTGAAAACTAAAAAATTGGTTGAAACACACTTTCTTCCAGGTGCTCGACAGTTTATAATATGTTTTACGTTTGTATCATCCTAATCTTTATAAGAATTTCCTATACAATAAAACCTGTATACCTATATAGTCAAGAAAGCAATATTGTATCATGTCAGCAGATTATAGGAATTAGGGCACGATAGCTTTGGAGATGAGGGATATTTTAAAAATTCTGCCTGCCACACCTTTTGGTGTGTGTACAAGTCACCTTTCCTTTCAAGCTCCTTTTTGTGTTTATCCATTCTCATTGTACAGACTTTTTTGAAAATTATGTCAACTTAACTGTAAATACCAACATAGTCTATAACTTTATAAGTCCTGTGTTAATTTTGATAGTGAAAGATGATATAATATCTATTCTAATTGAAAAAAGTTAGGTATTTAAAATTTTTTTATTTCTTTTTATTTTTAGAGAGAGGGGAAGGGAAGGAGAAAGAGAGGGAGAGAAACATCCATGTGTGGTTGCTTCTCACATGGCCCCCACCAGGGACCTGGCCCACAACCCAGGCATGTGCCCTGACTGGGAATCAATCCATGACTCTTTGGTTCACAGCCCACACTCAGTCCACTGAGCTACACCAGCCAGGGAAAGTATTTTAAATCTTACTTTAAATATAAATTAAGAGGTTCAACTTAAGGTCTTCATAAAATAGAACTTCTTAACTTTTCAAGTTAAACTTTAGACCAATAGACCAATTTTTTGCTCAAAATTGTTCTTTATACAAAAAAATATTGGGTTGTGACTATATGTTGTAATGAAAGCTTGAGTTAATATTTTAAACAATTTCATTAAATTTAAATTAATTATATCTCCATTCTTAGCTATTTCTAATAATTATTTTCCACTTTACAACTCACTCTTTTGTTAAGTTTTAGCTTAATATATAAGAATTTAGACCTGGCTGGTGTAGCTCAGTGGATTGAGCAGGGGCCTGCGAACCAAAGGATTGTGGTTCGATTCCCAGTCAGGGATCATTCCTGGGTTGCAGGCCAGTTCCCAGCAGGGAACGCAAGAGAGGCAACCATACATTGATATTTCTCTCCCTCTCTCCTTCCCTTCCCCACTAAAAAGAAATAAATAAAATCTTTTAAAAAAAGAATTTAGAAAGGATGTGCAAAAGCAGAAAGTGAAGAAATCTGAATAAATGTATTAAAAGAAAACATGGTAAAGAAAATCTCAGATATCTTTTTTTAATCATTTTACAAAGATCTGTACTTTTTACATATTATTGATATTGTTAATAATAATAAATTAAGTGATAATTAGTATCTATTGAAAACCTATAATGTGTAAGACTATGCTGGAAGTGCTACATATTTCCTGCCTGTGGATTTAATTTTTTATCTATAATTTGCAAATAACAAAACTATAAAGAAAGTCAAGTAGTATAGACAGTTAAACAAATGTTCAGAATCCTAAAGTGTGCGTCCCTCTTTATATTTTCATTTCCTATCATGAAATTGCTAGAGCAACAGCATGCACAGTGAAAAGAGCGCTAGACACCGAGTTAGGCAGTGTAAGCACAAATTTCAGCTCTTCCAATTACCACTAGGGGAGTTGGGGGAAACTACTCTATCATGTGGTAATCACGGTACGAAGTACACAGTGATTAAAATAAAACAGGCACAAACCTGGCATCCTCTCAATCACCCCTCTTCACTCACCAAAAGCAGGTAATAAAATATATCCCTGTTCCTTATTGCTTTAAAGAGGAAAAAACATGATTCTCTTGAAAATCATTTATATTCATTGTTAAATAGCAAATATTAAGGAAGTTAAAAATAAAAATGGAGCACCATGTAAATAAAGAATCTTTAAATGAGATGAGGAAATCTGGTTTGAGTCCTGTCTCTACTAATGAGTAGTTAGTTATCTTATTCTTTGTAAATCATCAACTTGCCCTCCACCTGTTTTCCTTGTATGTAACACAGAAATGACAATATTTTTTTCTACTTAAAATACTTCATGAATTTCAAATACTATAAGAAGAACTGTAACACTAGTGTGGTATGGTATAAAAAACTATAAAACGTGCAGCACGACTAGCAATGACACATTATTATACTCTACAATATGCTAATAGCAATATACTATGAAGCTCTTTGTAGAATGCAAATCTGAAAAATATGTAAGAGAAATAGAGATATAGAGGTAAATCAACATTGAATCAAACTTATATAAACGGGTATACATATATGGTTTAAGAAGATGAGCGAGACAAATTCTAGCAAAAAAAAGATGGCATACAAGAAGGAATTATAAATTATCTTGCTAATATATGTGATCCAGTCTTCTTTACTATAGAAAAAGAATACTAAACAACCTCATGTTTTCCCTAGGAGAGAAGCAATGGGGTTAGGAGTGAGAAGGAAGAGGAGCCGGGGAGAGAGAGTAAGAGAGAGATATGAAGCTGTGAAATATCAGTATATTTTTTCTACCTGCAATTTATGGAAACAGAGAATATTAAAAAGTGAATGGACAGGAATCTAACCCAGACTAAAAAGATTAGTTTTCCAGGCAAGTAATTTCTAACTTGAGACTTAAAGTACAATATTAAGGGATGTCAATCAAGAGAAGAAAGGTGAAGGAATGAATTAAAGAGGTGGAACATTATGTTTGATGGCCTAAGAGCAAATTAAACCATTGCATGTTTAAAGATTCAAAAGAAATTTAGTATTGTCAGAGTTTGACTTTAAATATAAAGAATATGAGTGCAAAAAGATAAGAAGCGGCAAGTTACTTCAAGGTCCTGATAACTTCTATTTAAATATTTGGATTGTATCATATAAAAGAGGAGTTTAAGACTCAGTTTAATTTGGCAAATAAAAATGACCAAAAATTTCTTACAAAGTATATGAGGTATGCCTGCAAAAAGTCCAGCTGTTGTTAATATGATGATAATGGTTTGTGTGACATCAGTGTAATCTAGCAGCCAAGGAGAGTGGACTGGAATGTGCATATGTGAACAATGATGACTTTACTGCACTATTTAGTGGGGGCAATAGACACTCTTGAGTGAGCATGTGCACTGTGTGGCCATTGCATTTAAGAAGAATGAGTGAGCAGAGCAATGGATCTGCATCAAATTTTGCATTAAGTTTGAATATTCCTCTGTGGAAAATATTAGCATGATTCAGGAGACCACAGCTATGGGCAACAGGTGATTGGCAGCTTCATCACAACACGCCCACTCATGCATCACATTTTGTGCGGGGTTTTTTGGTAAAACATCAAGTCACTCAGGTGACTCAACCTCCTTACAGCCTAGATCTGGCTTTTCTCAAAACTAAAATCACCTTTGAAAAGGAAGAGATTTCATACCATCAGTGAGATTCAAGAAAATAGGACAGGGCAGCTGATGGAGATTGGGAGAACTATGTGAGGTCCCAAGGTGCCTACTTTGAGGGGGACTGAGGCATCATTGTCCTATGTATGATGTTTCTTGTATCTTGTATCTTCTTTAATAAATGTCTCTATTTTTCGTAGTACATGGCTGGATACCTTCTAGACAGACCTCATATAGAGATGACAAATTAAGGCACAGAAAAACATGCTTCACATTACGTCATCAGGAAAATGCAGATTAAAACAACAATGAGACAACTCCTGTACTCCTACTTGAATAGGCAACTTGGAACACTGACAGTCAAGACCAAATGCTGGTGAGTCATGGAGCAATAGACACTCTCAGTTACCACTCACTGGAATGCAAAATGTCATAGTCACTTTTGAAGAAAGTCTGGTGGTTTCCTTCAAAACTAAACGTAGCTTGCAATAGAATTCAGCATTCGTTCTTGACATTTACCTAAAGAGAGTTAAAACTCATTGTAACTCACCCCACCATTCTTGTGCCTTTGTTTCTGTTAATGCTGACTCACTATGATGCAACTCGTAAATAAATAGCATGTTTGTGTAAGAATTCTAGGAACTAACCTCAAAAGAAGCCGACTGGGACCTTCAGGCATCCCAGCTCTTGGAGATTTGCTGACCTTCAACTGTAAAACCGCGATCATATAAAACTAGGACGACTGAAACCAGACCATCACCTGACCAGTGTTAATGCCCATATGGGGATAAACTGTACTGATCTGCACGGAGAGACCTTTTCAATTCCCTCCTCTCAAGCTCTTTGTTCTGCTTTCCCTTCCCCTCCCTATAAATACCCCTGCCTGTACTGAGATTTTAAGATCATCTTTGGGAGTAGAGTCCCCAAGCTTTCGAGCTGCCAGTACTTGAATAAACCATATTCCCTTTCATCAGCACTTATCTCTAAGTAGAGGCTTTTGAAGTGGCAGGCAGCCAAACCTGGGTTCAGTTATCATGTCCACATAAAATCCTGCAAATGAATGCCAGGTGGTGGGGGATAAGGGGATGAAATGGTAATGGGAAAATATATAATGAAGATTAAATAAAAATAAATATCAATAAAAGAGAGTCTGTTAAATTTAAAAAAGAAAGGAAAATGTTCTTATGACCCTAAGATACACAGAGACCTTATAATCTAAATAGAAAGAGTGACACACATAAGGTCAACCTTGACTTCATCAATGGAGTGCACTAAGTCCTTCTATTATGTTAAAGGCTCTATGAAAAATGCAGAGCAATAAGAGGAATGAATGGTAATGAAAAAATACAATAAAAATGAAATGATTATATTCATTTAAAAAAGAAAAAAGATAAAAGCAAAGCCAAGCCACAAAATGAGAAAAGGTATGTTTGATGCATATATTTATAAAAATTATATTGAGAACATTTACAATACTCATATATATTAGATACATAGATAACTGCTACCATAAATTAAAAACTGAGCAAAGTCTTGAATAACACTTCATGAAACAAGGCAGTCAAATGGGTAATACATTTATGTGAAGTCTCAATTGGCCATTATGAAAATGGAAATTCAAACTACTATGAGAAATTAGTTTTCCAGAACAACTAAATATTTTTTTAATATTATAATACTATGATACCAAGTTTTAGAGAGAAAGAAGAGCAACTGGAAATATTATATATTTCTGGAAAATTGGTAAAAGTAATTTCAGAAAATTGTTTTTTGGGTAATTATTGAATCTAGACATATGCATACACTATGAAGTAACAACTAAATTCTTTGTATGTACTAACCTAAAAGAATGTGTGTGATCATGCATGTGTGTTCAAATCATAAGCAAACTAAAGGTCCATTAACATATAAATATTTATGGTTTATTACCACAATAAAATATTATATTATTGCCTAAAATGAATGGTTATGAAAACTTAATAATACAATAGATATTGTCATATATGCAAAAAGGTATGCATGATTCTACCCTGACATTTTTGTAAATTTCAAAATCAAGCAAAAACACTGATAACATTGATGAGAATATTTGTTATTCAGGGGTGGTGATAATAAAAGGGCAGTAAAGAAAGGCTTCTATGGTTCTGACAGTTTTTATTTCTTAATATGTCAAGCTGGGCTGTGATTACACATGTCTTCAATGTACAATATCCTATATCTGTGCAGTTAATCTTTTACAAATAAATGCACAAACATGCACATATACATACAAATAAATGTTTCAACTAATTTATTGCAAAAGACTTGTATATTCATATTTTAACCATTTAACTGACTCTTATAGTGGAAAATACTTCCAGTATAGACCTCTTAATGTAAGCCTAATTAAAATATATATCTTTGAGGTATGTACACTTATTTATACATTTTCTAATTCTTATTTTTTGTTTTTTTATAATTTTTATTCAGTGAATTGGGATGATATTGGTTAATAGTTAATGTCTTTCTAATGGTTATTTTATCAAATATTTTATTTAATTCACATACCCTATGTTCTTATATTCTTATCTGTGACTTTAATATAAACAAATAAAAATAAAATGATATTTTGTGATTCTCATGAACAGGTGTGGAGCCCATATTAGCATATGACATCATTTTGTGTTGGGTAACATGCAGGAGTTCCAGCTGACGGCCTGAGATCTGCTCCCAGGGGACAGCTGCGCCAACCACCAGCCCTGCGAATGGGCCATTGCAGGCACCCTGGCCAATCAGTTGTAGAAATGGCAGGTGTTTCCAGCTAACATCTGATTCTTTCTGACATCTGATCCAAATGCAGTAACAACTCCAAAAAATAAATTCCTGATCAGACATTCCTTAAAACCAAAAAAAAATTATTGTGAGCAAACTTCAACTGTTGTTTTAATTGACTAAATTTCATGTTACTCTACCAAAAGCCTTCTATATATGGAAAGCAAGTAATGATTTAATATATGGTATTCAACTGGGTAGAGTGAACTAATAGGATTGTAGTGCTAACTTGTCCCTGTTTTTGTTTTCCAGAACATTCACATAGTTTCCACATTCTAGTCCTTGTTGTGCTGTTTATGTGACTGACTTCTGCCAACAAAATGCAGTAAAAATAATGTATACCACTTCACTTCTAAATTGCCCTTCTCACTATTCGGGCATCTATTAGATGAAAAAGAGCTCTTGAATGTGTGGATTAGAACTTATCTAGGGCTATAGCATAAATGAGAAATGAACTTTTTTAAGCAATTGGTATTTGTAATTGATTTATCACAGCAGCTAATATGTCCCACTACAGTGAGCATGATTTTTGCTCAATATTTCCATTTATGATCACAGAACATATCTTAATTTGTATGGTAGTGTTTACCAGCAATTGTAGGTCTGTCTCCTCACAGTGCTATAAGAGGTCAATTTTTTTAAATTAAAAAGTGATATTTGAAGGTGACCTTAATTTTATAAAATTATTCAAAGCTATATCAAAAAATGAAATGTGTGCCCTTTTTACAACTTGTACTAGAAATCCTCAACTTGTTTTGATACTATTGTATAAACAGGAAAAAATAGCAAAAAGTTGCACCTCCACATGTCCTTAATGTATTCAAAATGGCACTGTGCATTTCAGTCTCACAGTCAGGATCAGGCAAGCCCTTATCCCAGTGGAAACGCACACCGCATCTGTGTGCCCACTCAGTTCTGAGTGTGTGCCGACGTGGAACTCCCTGTATTCGGCCTAGGGATAGAACAGAAGTGAAAAATAAAGACAACAAGCAGTTGTAGTAGGTTAATTTTTATCCACTCAACAACAAAAAACCTTTTAAAAATATGTTGGGTTCACATTGATTTTTCATGTATCAGAAGAAATGAAGAATTGATTCATTAGAAGCTCTCCAGAAAAGTTTTGTGTGGACATACGGCATTATAATAAGTATCACATGGTAAGTATAACTTTGTGTTTCAGTTAGTTGGGTTTTTATGACAAAACAACTCGAGGTGGCTTAAATAGCAGATATTGTTCCTTTCAATTCTGGACACTGAAAAGTCCAAGATCCAAGTACCTGTAGATTCGTTTCCTGAGGGTTCTCTGCCTGGGCCTGTAGGTAGATCTCTCACAACTCACTGTGTACTCAGGCAATCTCTGCAGGTGCCTGGGAGTGAAAGCTCTCCTCTGTCTTCCTTGCAAGAACACAAATTCCTTTGTGGGGGATGCATACTCATGTATAACAATGCATGCATTGCATCACAAAAGCAGGCATAGACAATATGTAAATGAATTGGTATAGCTGTGGTACAAAAACACTTGATTTAGGAGAAAAAATCAGCCTGCAGGATCAGGCTCCTAATTTGTTTATTGACCCCTGTTTAGAGGATGTCAGAGCAAATTCTCAGAAGAAACGTGAAGCTTCGAATGATATTTTAAAGCAGAACTGTCCCTCAAGACAGGGCAATTCATCATCTCCAGGAAGGTATATGAGAGAGAAAATTAAGCTTTTATATTGTTAAACCATCCTATTGGGAGTCTCCAGTATTTTAGCTTATCCTGATCTCTTTTACATGTACTCTACTTACAAAATTACAAAATTTTAAGCCACTTATCTGCAATCACTTCTTTCCTACCTTTCTCTCAAACAACTTATTGCTCCATATCTTCTTTATGCTTTAAAATGCTTCTCCTCAAAACTATGCACCCAAAATTATGCTGTATTATTTTATAGTTCTCAGCAATATATACTAGGCACTTTCACAAATATATGTGTTTTAAACTAACTATCAAAGCCAAGTGCCAACACATTTATTAAAATTGAAAGGAATTTTGTTGCAGTTTTATTTCAATAAGCATTTTTTGGAGGTACTAGTTCCTTATTTTTAAAAGATATTTGTCAATTTTCAGTATCAAAATAGTTGCACTATTGGTTTCTCTTTCTCCCAGTTGGCCCCCAAAGAGACCATGCATTTTTTTGAGCTTGAAAATTCTTCTGTTACCAGGAAGTATATCCAATAGAAAATTTTAACTCACCTCCCTGTGATATAGCTCCTAGGTCAATATAAAAATATATTGGAATATATATTCATATATATATATAATATCAGTTATATATATTATATATATATACTATATTGGAAAATATATTAGGTTGGAAGCATTTTTTTTCTGTACAAAGATGCTGTATATAATTATCATTTGGTTAAAATGTGTAAATATTTAGTTAATGTTTCATTGATATAAAACTACAGCTATATACATTTTCAAGTACATCCAAATCTAATGCAACAGTGAGTACCAAGTGAACAGACCATTCATCCATAAGGAACATCAGAGCAACCAACAGTTGACATCTGTCATGTTCAATTTTAAGTAAATTGAATGTTTCTAATCATTTAATTGTATTACGTGGGCATTAATGAGAAATAAAAATTCAATAGTGTCATATTCATTTTTTTCAAACAAAGTAATAAAACTCAATTATAAAATATGCAATGAAGCCAATGCTGGTAAAATACATATTTTAAGACATTCCATATTAAAATGTAAGGTTACTTCTTATGTATTTGTTTGTTTGTCTACAGGGACCCTCGGGGGACCTTCTGTTCCATTTTGTAAAACGAATTGCTAGGTTAACCAGTCATTACAATTAACCAGAGAAATCTGTCACTTTTGCTTTGTTTCTGAGGCAGAGTCCAAGGCAGTTTTCCTGGTTTATGAATGACTCAGAATTAGAATGATTAACCAATAAAGAACCTCATTGGTGTTAGCATCAGCAAAAAATTGGGTTAGCCTGTTGCCCATTCCTCATTTTTTGGTATCAGAGTCAGATACCAAGTATTTATAAAATATCAGCACATAGATTTTTAGAAGCCTATAACAAAACATATTTTATGTATTTTAAAGAAGAATAATATGTAGGGATTTATATGTGTGATATTAACAATGGAAAACAGATTTGATGAAAAAGCAAATGTTCCCTTCAAATATTCACTCAATACTCTTGATATGTTTCTGGCATGGGAAAATACAGAGTTAACAGACAAATGATTCATATATAATTTTTAAGGAACATAGTGTCAAGACAATTGATAGAAAGTCAAATTTGAGATACTGAGACATGAGCCCAAAATTTATAAGCAGGAATACATTCAATAACCTTTACACTCAAGTTGAGTCTGCATCACAAATCAAAATGATAATGATGAGAATTATACCATTAATCTTACATATATAAACATAATTGCTATATCAGTTTATATTGCATTAATTGAACATAGGAGGCATTCAACTACATATGTTAATGAAAATATTTAAATGAAATATATAATTGAGTGATAATGTATATTATCCTGGAACAAAATAATGCTATATTTGTCTTCTGTTTTCATATACCTTAATAACTTTCATATCTAAAATCACATCTTTATATTATTCTTCTTTATACTAGTTATATGAATAAGAAATGTTACTTTCATTTGATCTGAATTATTGTCATTGTATATAAGAAAACTGAGAGATGAGAAGTGAGATAATATGAAATATCAGTTTAGACTGACAGTGAAACATATTGTTATAATAAATATTCAATTCAGTGATCTGTAGTGAGGAAAATATGTACTTTAAAATTGCCGTGGAATGCACAATAGAACAAATGAGCTAGTCATCAAAAAATGTGGTGTCATTTCAGGGATCCCCACTGAGTCATGTTATATCCTTTCCAACAAAATAATAAATAAAATATATATAAACTATATCTTTTATGACAAAGTTTATAAATATATAAACATGTATTTTATAACAAAGATAACTATAAAAAAGATATATAAACTATATAAAATATAGTACAGTAAAAGATATAGTATATATCATTTACATAGTATTCTGCATTCAAGTTACAAATTAATATATATGCAAAGGAAAAGATAATTTACATTAAGGATCTGGTGATTTTTAACATTACCAACAAATTAAAAATGATACAATGTCTCTTTGTAGTCTATAGCTAATAAAAGTAATACACATCAACCAAGAAACAGCATGAAAATGGAAAGCAGAACAAAACTGTAAAGCAACTTGGATCCTCAGCTCCACTGTGAAATGAAAAAAGAAGTCTCCTCCTAAGTGTTTATATCTAAAGTACTTAAAAGAAGAAACATTTATTATAAAAATAGTACATTTCACCTAATCAACAATTTTCTTAAAACAAGAATTTTGAAGTCCAGCTGGCCTTTACATGTTTAATTACTTCAGCAGCATATTTTGAGTGGGACAAGAAAGACCAAACACACGGGACTCTAACATTTTTTAGAACCAAGTATCAGAAACTAGAAGTGCAGGAGACTCAGGGACTCTATCTATAAAGTTCACAGTGTAGTGAGACCACACGAATGAGAATTACACTCATGAGAACTTCACCATGACAGCCCCAGTTGTCAAGGAACAAAAGCTCAAGTTTTTGTTTTTTTTTTAACTTCTGTGCTATCACTCTGGGGAAAAGCAAGCTTAGTTTTGGATCCAATGAGAATCAAAATATAATCATACAATGCGTATGGTTATAACAAATGGCCAGCTTGAAAACTTAGATGTTTATTTTGTGGAATGGAAAATACTATCTCACATAGTTTTTTTGGCTGGGCTTTATTCACACTACTCCTTTACAGGAGCTATATTGTCCCCAATATTTATACTAACTAATGTTTTTTAACCAGGACCTCATTATGGACAAACAATATAAATTATAACTCAAAATGGTTTTAATAAAAGTGAAATATATCACTAAGCTGACAATCTAAATGTAAGACTGTGCTTAAAGCAGGAGACCATATGTGCTTTCTGGGCCAGTGAGAGTTACAAGGAAGAAGCCACTGATAAAGGCAGAATTTCTATGACATTTCCAAATTTGTGACCTGCATCTCATTATGAGGTTCTAAATACCAGGCATTTAGTCCAGGCTCCACAGATAAGAAACACTCCATGGGCTCAATGAAGAGGAAGATGGTGATGAGGAAAAGCCATGTGTCCAGAAGAAGTTATCCAGGGATTAGTTTGAGAGACATGGCAAATCACAAGGGCAGTCGTGGGAGAAACCCTAACACCAACCCCTCCCTATACCAAGAGCCAGAAGGGGTAGTATGGGCCCTTGGCAAGCCACCTTGGTGGCAACTTCTGGACATCAGCTTGTAGAGAGTATAATTTGGGTACAGTGCTCCTAAACATGACTGCTGTCCATCAGATATTTCAAAAAATTCTATGGCTTAACGAATAGTCTTTAATGAATTATTACTCTGCTTAACCCAGATAGCACCTTAGAATACTGACTGATTTAGACAGTAAATAAGTTCACTTAAACTAATAGAAGTAAAATAAAGTGGGCTTGGACCCCTGGAATAATTATTGTTATGAAGAGCAAACTGAGCAGTAATTCACCTAGAAAAATCCGTAGATATCCTGAAAAAAGAGATAATATAATTTCTCCCCTAATTGGGTGAGAGAAAAATATGAATGACTCCAGAAAATCTCACACCTTATAAAATAAAAAGGAAAGTTAAGGGATATTTGAAAAACAATTAATGGGTCAACTGCAAACGAAATATTGCAAGAACTAAGCAGAAATGAAGGCCTTAATGCTTCTTGAGACATCCCTGATTCTTTAGAAACACATACATGATAATGAAGATACTCAAAAGTGCTAATTTCCTTTACTATTTTCCTCTTTACAGTGAAACTTATAATTAACAAGACTTATAAGTAAAATTCATGGAATATAAATATAATTCTGATAATGATGATAATGAAATGGTGATGGTGATGATGACAACTGGGAAAGGAAGAAGGGGAGATGTGAGTAATTTATTTTTAAAACTTTGTTTTAGCTCTGAGCAGTTTGGCTCAGATTCAGTGGCAGCTGACAAAGAGAAAAGTCGTGGGTTCGATTCCCAGTCTAGGCACATGCCTGGGTTGCAGATTCAGTTCCTGGTTGTGGAGCATATGAGAGGCAACCAATTGATATTTCTCTCACACATTGATGTTTCTCACCATCTCTTTTTCTCTCATGTCCTCTCTCTCTACAAATAAATAAGTAAAATATTTTTAAAAACTATTTTAATTCCTATATTAAATGAGATAGTTAGAAAGCTGTTTGAAGTCACCATAATGGATGTAAGATAAATAATAATTATGAATGACTTTATTGATATATTTTATATCACGCAATTTATCAATTTATACTAGGTAATTCAGTGAATTTTGATATATACACAGATCTATGGAACTATCATCAAAATAAATTCTAGCCCTGGCTGGTGTAGCTCAGTGCATTGAGCATGGGCCTGAGAACCAAAGGGTTGCCGGTTCAATTCCCAGTCAGGGCAATGGCCTGGGTTGCGGGCCAGGTCCCCAGTGAGGAGTGCATGAAAGGCAACCATACACTGATGTTTCTCTCCCTTCCTTTCTCTCTCTTTTCCCTCACTCTAAAAATAAATAAATAAAATATTTTAAAAAATAAATTCTAGAATATTTTTATTCACTCAAAATAGAAAACATCCTTCAATTAGTTGTCATTCTTCCAACCCCCAGGCCTAGTCAACCATTCGCACAACTATATCTCTGTCTATTTGCTTATTCTGCACATTGCATATAAACAAAATTATTTAATATATACTTAACATATGTTTTCAAGCCTTGAGCATGTAACTTTTAGAAAAATATAATTCTTTTTATATATTTTATATTATGATTGCACAATCTGGAATAACATGTAGAACACAATATTTAAAAAAATTAAGATTATATTAATGCTACTGATACTCTCATGAGATCATTTAATTTCATATATCTAATTTTATTCAAAATGCTTTATATAAATTTTATCTCCAGCAGTTAACAATGCTAATATTTGACAAGTTTAATACTTTAGGTAATGTGTCTGCACAGTTTCCTAATGGGATATGATCTCTTAAAAAGCTGGCTACTGTGCCTCATTCAGCATTTCACTCCGCGATAGGAGAATTATGTTTTGTTCAAAATAAACACTAAGTAAATGTTTATTGTAATGCTCAATATATTAATGAAATGACCTATAATATATACTGTTAATCAATCACATTTAGAGGCCATGATTCTTATACATTAAGTACACAGGAATATCCTGTTTTATTGCTTTTTGCTTTATTACATTTTTTACTAATTGAAGGTTTCTGGCCACCCTACATCCAGCAAGTCCTTTGGTGGCATTTTTTCAACAACCTTTGCTCACTTTGTGTCTCTGTGCCATATTTTGGTATCTCCTCCAGGACTTCAATACTACTGATACTCTTTTTTGTTACTATTATATTTGTTATGGTGATAGGTGATCAGTGATCTTTGATGTATTGTAATGGTTTTTGTGTGCCACGAACTGTGCACATATAAGATGAAATTAATTGATAAATGTGTTCATTCTGCCAGCAAATGGTTCTATGGAAAGGACCTATTTAGCAACTGAAGAAAAATCACCCACAAATAAGCAAGTTAATAATTTCAAAGATATTCAAGAAAATGATTTTTTTTAAAGCAGCATACTTAGAATATGAAATTCAATGACTTCCAAATTGAAGGAAAAAATTGTTCTGCCCTTTTGAACAAAACCCATAGATAATGAAAAATAACATAATAATAGATAACTCCATGCCCAACTCCCCAATTATGATAATAGGTATTTGAAAACCCAACTGAAAAGGCATTACTTAAGGAAGCAATTGAAATCTGCATTTATGGGATGTATGTAATTGAATGTCTTCATAGAGTTCTTTAAAAAGCAAAGGAGTGAATCATATCTATGGAACAAGAATAGCTGGTATTAAATAAGAACCTGGAGTTACCAAAAGGAAATGATAGGACATGTAGGGCATAAAATGAAGATTGTTAAAATAAGTTAAATGATAATTTGAATGGCTAACTGGAGTAAGCAGAATAGATCATTCTTGCTGGAAAATTGAGTTGAGGATTTTTGTCTTAACAAGCACTGACAGGTAAAAATATTATAAAATAACTTTTGAAAGAGCGATATACAGAAACAGATTATAAAGATACAATCTTCCATTTAATGAGGATTTGAAAAAAGAAAATTGACACAAAGAAGCCATACAGGTAGAAAATATCACTACATTTGGAAAAATTAAAAAAACTCTTTCTTCCCAATGAAAAAGCTCAATTACATAGGTAAATTTACTTATTTTGTGAAGTATATGCGTTTTGGTGAACTCTATAATGTCAAGGTAAAAAAGAAAACCTTAATATGCCAGATAGAAATGACTTTTAAAATGAGCTTTTACTTCAATGCACTTTTATTTAAATAAAGTTTAGGGACTGAGTGTGATCAGGTGACCTTCGGCTCTTGGCTCACTCCACAGCAGGTGCGTCTCTTTCCTGGCAGTCTCTGCTAGTCCCGTCCCCTCCGGACCCAGCTGGTGCCCAGTAGGCTGCTGGAGAGGTGAGTTCTGCAGGTCCCTAATGAACCAAGAAAACCTTCCATCTACAGTATCCAGGCCCAGGTCCAACAGCCCCATATCCACTTTATCCACAGCCACCAATTCGGCCTGAGGTCTACCCCCCCGGACCTGCCGGGAGACCCTACCCCCTGTCTCAGGGGTACTCCTCCAAGGATACCCACAATATAGCTGGCAAGGCCTCCTGAAACCACAGAGTATGTGGTAGAAGACCAAAGAAGGGATGACTTGGGTTCATCCACCTGCCTCAGAGCCTGCTGGACAGCTCTCCATTGTTGCTGTCGCTGGGACACGCTCCCAGCTGTCTCGTGGGGCTCTGCTGCCACCTCCCGCAAGTTCGCATGCCTGCACCTCTCGTGTTTGCTGCGGGTAAACGGCTAACTCAACCCAGACACTTCGGCCTTTATGGCCCAGGTGGATTCTAGATCAGCTGGGGTCGCTGCTGTTTAACTTGGTGACTTCATGTTTCTAATGTTCAAAATCCATTCCCTAGTGTCCTTTCACAAATGTGCTAAAGTGACTTTCCTTTCTTTTTTGTCAAAAGCTTAGTTATAAAATATACATTTATAATTTTTAAAGTATGCATTCAAGGTAGTGGCATAATGTAACATACAATTGAGTTCTCTGCTAATACCTTGTATGTTTCGATAAGTTTGTCTAAATCTCAAATATATATATATGTGTGTGTATATGTATACTTAAATTTCTATTTTAAATACCTTATGATGAGTAATAGTGGATGCAGAAAAACACATAGTGTTAACTAACTTCATAAAGCTACAAAAGTAGAAACACAATTAAATAAAATACTTTATGTGTATATATGTATATATCAGTGATAAAAGGACACTTAGGATATGATAGGCACAGATTTTAGGAGGGTGTCTTTGGGGAAAAAGGCAAAACAAAAAGATATTAAAGAGAAAGAAAGAGGCCATTTTCATAACAGGACTGATTTAACTTTTCCTGGATGGAATGGGGGGTTTAACATTTCTGTTTTATTATTTTTTTAAGTTACATAAATATGAAGTATAACATTTCATACTTATCTACTATTACATAATATAAAATATATATAAAAACAGAATCAATATAGTACTTCAGAAGATATTGATTTTTTAATTTTTATCTGTAACTTCAAAAAGGTAGAAGTTATCGCCCTGGCTGGTGTAGCTCAGTGGATTGAGCGCGGGCCTGGGAACCAAAGGATCGTGGTTCGATTCCCAGTCAGGGCACGTGCCTGGGTTGCAGGCCAGTTCCCAGCAGGGGACGCACGCGAGGCAACAATACATTGATACTTCTCTCCCTCTCTCCTTCCCTTCCCCTCTAAAGATAGATAAATAAATTTTAAAAAAAAGGTAGAAGTTAATAGAAAATAGGAAAGAAGTTTTAAATAACATATAGCACATAAATAAAATAAATTTATGAGTCCTGAGTTATGATGTTATGATCAGTATACCACCTATTATTCTGCTAAATAAGCCTCCATGATATTTTATCATGATATTAAAAATAAGTTTTTTATTGACTTCCTTACTAAAAAAATAAGGCCATAATGAAATATCATGGAACTAGATTTAGAACAGAAAAAAAAAAAGTACTGATATGTAAGAGAAAGGCTATTGGAATCTATATTTTACTGCTATACCTGCAATCATGAGATGCTTTGGGCCCCAGTTTCTTCACTTACATAAAAATAGAAGGTTGATGATCACTCATGTTTCTTCTAGTTGTATGGTCCTTGATTTCAATACATGGGAAATTTAATATGTTATGAGCATTGTGGATCACAAGCTATGAACTGATTTTTTTTTTGCAGTCAAAACAACATTATTTATCTGGATTATGTTCTTATATATGTTTTAATTTAAAATGTCATAAAACAATTTATAAAGGTAAAAAGCTTTCAAAAAATTTGCTTCTACATCCTTAGACATCATAATTAAATGTAATACTCCAAATGTCTTTATATGTTATTCAATTGTTTACATAACAGTAAGTATATTTGTATTTTTATTTGAATTGTTTTTCTTAAATTGCCTTTTTCCTCTCTCTGGAAACCTAATATAATTTAGCTATCTTCTAATGCTACTTTTGAGTTTCTAATTAATTTTGCATTTAAATATATTTCCCATAAAATATGGCATTTCTTATCTTACTTTGAAACATATGAAAACCACAGTTTTAATAAAATAAAAGAAAATCTAGTGCAAAATTATATATAATGTCCATGTCAAATTATCTGTGATGAGTGTTTATATCTTCCAAATGCTGTTTAGGAATCATTTATGAAATTAGTTCTTATTCTATGTTAGTAATCCCAGAGAAAGCAAAGCAATTTTTTCCTAGAAAGTCTATGTTAAATGGTTATTTGCTTCTTTTAAATTTTAATATTTTAAAATACATTAGATTTCTCATAGTAATGTCTGTCTTACTATTTGAGGTAACTAATTCTTTTAAAATACCTTTAGATTTTCCTTCTCCTGATTTCGTTACACAGCACCCATACAGAGTGAGGCAGACTGGTAGTAGTGCCATTTGAAACAGAAAATGCCCCATTCACAAACGCCTCGTAGTTGGGTTTAAAGCATTGAAGTCACTGAGTGCATGCTCTTGACCAGCTGCCATTTCTCCGTATTTGACCTGAAATCAATATCAAGTTTTGACTTTTAGTAAAACATATGTTTTCATTCAATTCAATTGTATTGATTGTGTATTGTAATGACTGGCCTGTTTTTATTATTATAAAGAAAACTGTTATTCTTATTATTGCATCATCGCCTAATGGCTCAGAATAAGATTAGTTTCATTCTATAAATGTATATTTTGCAGTGCAGGCAGCAATTATGTTCTATGCATACAAAATAAATATTGTAAAAAAGTTAATCCTGATTTCTATATGAACTGCTGAAAACTGTATTTTTAAAATTTACTATGCTATCTTTTAATTTGGAGAATTGTTTATATAGTCTCCAAGTCTACATGTGATGATAATGAATAATTAAAATTTGTTTTAAAATAATTCGTTTACTTATATAAGAGTAAATGTGGTATAAACTAATAATTAATTAATTCATTAATAATTTGCCTATTGGTATAATAGCAAATGTGGTGTAAAATAATAAGTAATAATAGAAGGAACAGACAAAACAAAGCCAGATAAATATAACACATTTTTAACTAATGCATAGATGTCGTAAATTGTGCTTTCTTGTATTTTTTCATCATACCCCTTCAACCCTCACAGTTAGGTGTGACTTGAGCAAGCTCTCTTGTCAAATGTCACTTTCTCTCTCACCTATTTGGCCCTGGCCTCTGTAAATGGATTCTGGAACACACAAACATGGATACACATACACACATTTCATTACCTATATGATACAATTAAGCTAGTGACCTGGAGTAATTATAACATTGCTTCCATTATTCAGTGAGCTGTGAAGTAATGAATATCATGGGATTGATAAATAAGACTTTTTCAAATACTCGCATCACTATACTTTTTCATTTTTCTTAGGACATTAATTCAATGTATGTTATATTTAAATGGAAATGAAATTAACATTCTTTGGAAAAACAGTTTCAGTGTGGATGTGTTGGCATGAATAATTGATATTTCATGATCTAAAAAGATATATTTTAAACCAATGAGATTTCAAACTCCATGAAGGGATTCCTTCTAGCAACTATTTTAGTTGCATTATCTTGATACAACTTCCAAAGAAATAGAAACTCTGTTTTCTTCTTGATTCCCCTGCAGAGTCTTTGGCAGACAACGTGAGCGCTATAATCTGCTATAAAGCAATATTGTATAAATGATGTTTACCTGCATACATTTTTTATGGCCATTGGAGGCTTTGATTCTGCAGGGAACCCATTTCCCTTTTACCCTGGGATCTTTTTTTCATCATGATTAGACAAAGGCCTTCTCAGGAGCACAGCTGAATAAAAGGATTTGTTGGGCCTCCGTCACACCATGCAGGTGATGACAGACCCCCACCTATTTCAGGAATGAACTTGAAACTAGCCACAGGTGATTTCCTTTCCATGCTGAAGGGCACTCCAGACATTGTGTTTCCCACAACAGCAATCTCTAGCTTTTTTATTTAACTCCATGACAGAAAACCAAGGAAAAGCTTAAGCTTTTAAAATATAAACAGACACATTTTTTAAAAGGAAGGCTAGATAGTTCTATTTATCTTCAAAGTTCATTTCAAATAGCATACTAACCTATATTATCGATTTTATGAAGAAATTTGAATTGCTTACTCATTTATATTATGAAAATAGAAA